>CABHPP010000079.1:0-42474 GCA_902168425.1 Peromyscus attwateri | reverse complement strand
TTGCTTGCTTGCTTGCTTGCTTGCTTTTGAGACGAGTTCTCAAGATATAGCCCAGGCTATCCTAGAACTCACTATGCAAGCTGGCCTTGACTCAAAGCGATCTGCCTGCCTCTGACTCCTGGAGTGCTGAGATTAAAAGCGACCACCACAATGCTCTATGGGGTTTTCTAAGCTGTCCAGGCTAAACTAAAACTCAAGATCCTCTTGCCTCAACCTCTCAAATGCTAGGATTAGGGATCATGGGTGTGAACTACCACACCCAGCCAAAATCTGGTTTAATCCTTTTTATAAGAGAACTGAGGCTCAGAGAGGTGGTGTCATCTTGGGGGCCACCCAGGGAGAAAAAGAAAGAAAACAAGGTGCACAGCCCAGCTTGCATCACAGCAGGGAGGGTCCCTCTCTCCTCCCACCCCCACCTACCCTAGGGGCCACACTCACTCCTGGCAGTCACTGTTGTAACTGAACACACATTTCTGAAGGCTGTCCAGGGTCAGGAGGCTGACGTGCTCGAACATGTCAAAGGAGGCCACCGAGCCCTCCGCCAGATGCCGCCGCCATTTAGCCTGGAAGGGAGACCCAAGGCGACCAGGCATGAAGACCACAGACCACGAGCTGGTCAGACAGGAGCAGGCAGGATCCTCACCGCCAGTCCAGTTCAGGCGTAAGCAAGGGACGCTGCCCCGCTCCGCTCCGAGGCCTTCCCAGATGAGGCCAACCTCCTCCCACCGCTCAGCCTCAGGACTCACGTGCATGATGTTCGTGCACTGGTTGAAGATCTTCATGTAGGGCTTCAAGATGTCAAAGTGGAAGGCGGGTGTGAGCAGGCGGCGGTGCCGGCTCCATTTGTTCCCTTTGCTGAGCAAAAGTCCATCCCCTGAACCCAGAAAACCAAGGGCTACTGGCCTCTCCTCTCCCCCCCCCCCCACTGAAGCGCTCCAAGAAACCCCATACCCATCTCTGATTTCGTGTAAAAGGCCATCATTTTGGCTCCATGTTCACTCTGAGGCGTGTTTAGAGGCCATTGGAGAATCACAGATAAACAGGAGCCACACACACCCCACCCCACACACACTTCTTCCCCAGCTGCCAACTGGTGCCTGCTTCACATGATCTCAGTTCATCCTAAGATTGAAAGCTACAGGAAGTCTAAGCCCATGTGTCAGAAATGGAGGGAATCTTCAGCCCCAAGACACACATCAGATGAGGCTTTGTGTCCTGAACTAATGGGATAGGAATCTGGGGAGGGGACAGGGCTAAACACCACTCACTGAAGATCTCAGCCAATGAGAAATCCAAAGGGCAGAGAAATGTTAGAAATATAAAAACCAGGGGCTGGAGAGATGGTTCAGCAGTTAAGAGCACTGGCTGCTCTTCCAAAGGACCTAGGTTCAATTCCCAGCACCCACAAGGCAGCTCACAACTGTCTGTAACTCCAGTTCCAGGGGATCTGACACCTTCATACAGACATGCATGCAGGAAAAACACCAATGCACTAAAAATAAATAAATTTTTAAAAAAAGAAATGTAAAAACCAGTTTGGGATCAAATTGAGTAGGTGGACAGCCATTTTGCCTATTCTCTGTGCTAACACCCAGCTTTCCAAAGTTGTAAAATAAACAGGTTTACTTTTACTACTCTGAGCATCCTGCACTCTTATGAAATGAGGACCAGCATCCTTTCTTCAGCACTCACCTAACCACGGCTTCAGGAAGCTATAGAAAAACTCGTCCTTGGGCGCAATGGCAGCTGTGGAGAAAGAGGAGGCAATGGGCATCCCAGACCGAGTTCTGACCTCCGCTTAGCACTTTCTTGGGCCTCTTCTCTAGGTTCCTGCCCCCCATCTCACCCCACCTTCACATCTATCACTTGAGAAATCTTACAACATGCTGATCTGAACTCCTGCTCAAACACCTCCCATGGCTCCCCATTAATCTTGTAAAAGAGCTTTGGGTTGGGCATGGTGTTTTATGCTTGTAATCCCAGCAGCTGAGATACTAAATCAGGAAGATTACTATAAATTTCAGGATAGCATTAGCTATATACATAGTGAGTTCTAGACCAACTTGGGCTGCTGTGTACTAATAGCTTTTCTAAAATAAATAAATAAATAACTTGGGCCTGCAAGATGTCTCTGTGTGTAAGGGTGCTTCCTGCCAAGCCTGATGACCTGAGTTTAATCCCTGGGACTCAGAAGGAAGGAGAAAACTGACTCCCACCCACAACTTGTGCTCTGACATCCACATACATAATGTAGCGCAGACTCATACACATGTGCACACACACACTAAAACTAAATATAAAAGAAACCCAAGCTTTAGAAAAAAATATGTATGCATATATGTATTTATTTATATATGTGTTTGCATGTGTATAGGCACACTCGTGCCCTGGCACTTGTATGGAGGTCAAAGGACAACTTGTAGGAGTCAGTACTCCCCTTCCATCTGGGTCTCAGAGATTAAATTCAGTTTGTCAGGCTTGTCAACAATTGCCTTTACCTGAGGAGCCATCTCATTGGGCCTGAATGCTGGACTTTCTTATATTAAAAAACAAATAATAATAATAAAAATCCATGCTCAGCCTCCCGCTGATGGCTCTGGCACATTCGGTCCCTGCATCCAGACTCTGCCACTCAATCCTTCAACAATCTCACAGCACAGCATCACTCACCGCCAGGCCATGTTCCCATAGGAAGGACGACACACCCTAACCCTCCCTGCTATCAGCTCTGGCCCAGCATCTGAATCACAGCTATAATCCCACTGGCTATAAAGCCAGTCTGTCTGACAGTGCTGGCCTGCTGACAGTGACAAGAGCCTCTGCCGCTGCACCCACCCATCACCCGCCGGCACCTGGACAGGGCTCATTTTCAAAGCCATCGGCGATCAGCCCTGGTCCAGACGTTGCCCCGAACAGACATCTCTATCCTCCAGCTCTTGTCCCTCCATCACACAGGACCTCTCTGCTCCTAAACAATGTCAGGTGCCCCTTGTTGTTGGGGAGCATATCTGTGTTCCCCAAAGTTCAGATGCTGAGGCCAAAGTTTTAAGTCAGCTTGCGATACATAATGAGGCTCTTTCTGATTAAACCAAAAGCCAGCCAGTGAAGTACTTGCCTTGCAAACAAGACAGCCTGAGTTTGGTCCCCAGAACCCACATTTAAATGACAAAGCTGATAAGATGGTGAGTGGGCCAATGAGACGGTCAGTGGGTAAAGGAGTTTCTAGTCAGTCCTGAACACCTTCGTTCTAATCTTGGGTCCCACAAGGTGGAGAGAACCAACTCCTCTGGGTTGTTCTCTGACCTCTTCACATGCGCTATGGCTCTTGAGTGCCTCCTCTGCCCTCCCCACATACCGGACAAAAATTTAATTTAATTTTTTAAGTTGCACTTACAATCCCAGCAATGTGGGGGTGAAGAGAAGTGAATGTCTGGGGCTCACTGGCCAGCCAGCCTTGGCAAGCTCCAGGCTAGTGAGAGATCCTGTCTCAAAAAAAAGATGCCGGGCGTTGGTGGCGCATGCCTTTAGTCCCAGCGCTCGGGAGGCAGAGGCAGGCGGATCTCTGTGAGTTCAAGGCCAGCCTGGGCTACCAAGTGAGCTCCAGGAAAGGCCCAAAGCTACACAGAGAAACCCTGTCTCGAAAAACCAAAAAAAAAAAAAAAAAAGATGGGAGGCACCTGAGGAATGACAGCTAGGGTTGTCCTGGGGTTCCCACTTGCGCACATGTATATACACATGCTCTCAGACCAACACACACACCACACACACACACACACACACACACACACACACACACACACACCAAAAGCTGGATATTGCCAAGTCACAAATTAGGGGATCTGGAAGGCCCCATTCTCCTTTTTTAACCTGCATCTACCATGATAACCATCCATCATGGCTGGATCTGGCTGCCGTGATGACCAAGAAGCTCCAGGGAAGAGAACATGGCAGCTTTGAGTGAGCCTGCACTAACAAGGCAGGTCATGGGGCCGGGCGCAGGGGGCTGTTCAGCAGTTCTTCAAGGGAAGAGACTCTGAGGGTGTCCTGCAGCAACTGCATGCCAGGGTGAACTTCCTGCTACCAATGGCTTCGGGCCATCAGTAATACCATCGGGCCTGGTACTATACTGCTGTTTATTTTTGTGAACTGGCAAGTCATAAGCTTTGCAATGAGATCTAGGAAGGAACCCCATGTCACTGTGGGACACCAGGTCCCCAAGACCTTCAGAGATGGGGTGCTATTTGGCACTGTGAGGTTAAGAATATCAGGTGTGGATCCCAGATCTTTGTAGATGATGTTGCAAAGACTGCTAACCCTGGAAACTCAGAGAAATCAAAGCTGACGCAATGAGCTGGGCGTGGTGGCACATGCCTGCAATCCCAGGAGGAGGCAGGAAGTTCAGAAGTTCAGGATCACCTTGGGCCGCACAGTGAGTTCAAAGCCAGCTTGAGACACCAGAGACTCTGCCTCCAAAGAAGAAAAAAGAAAGTTTTTCATTCAGTAAATGAATGAATGAATGGATCAAAGGGTGGATGGATCAGAGGAAAAATCGGAGCTGGAAAAGCGGTTCTGAAAGTAAGAGCACTTGTTGTACAAGCGTAAGGACTGAGTGTCGATCCCCAAAACCCAGGGAAAAAGTCAGGGCCCAGAGAGCTGCTTTAATGGGTAAAGATGCTCGTCACCAAGCCTAAAGACCCGAGTTAGCTCCTCAGGACCCCCATGGTTGAAGGAGAGAACAGACTCTTGCAAGCTGTTCTCTCTCCCTCTGCACACGTGCTGTGGCTCACACCTACCCTAACACACATACAAAATCAACAAACAAAAACTCTATTATAAAAAAACAAGTCAGGCGTGGCTGCATGCACCTGTGACCCCAGTGCTGGAGAGTGAGAACAGAATCTCTGAGGCTCACAGACCACCAGTCTAGCTGAAAAATGTCAAGTCTCAGGTTCATTAAGGACTTGTTCCTTGAACTACAAGTGTGCATATACACACACGCACACACACAGACACACATGTATGTACACTTGTTTTTAATTTTAAAAGAATAAAGAAAAGGAAAGAAGGAAAGGAGAAATGGATAGTTGGATGAATGGATAGGTGAGTGGGGTTGGTGAGTGGATGGATGAATGAATGGGTGGATTGATAGGTGGGTGGATGAATGGGAAAAGGGATAGGTAGATGAGAGGGTGGTAGGTGAATGGTAGATAGATGGATAATTTAGTGATTAGTGATTGGGTGGGTAGATATTTAGTAAATGGATGGATGGATGGGTGGGTGGATGGATGGGTGGGTAGGTGGATGAATGTGTAGGCAGATGAATGGGTTGGTAGGTAGTATGAGTAAGTTGATGAATGGATGATTGGGTGGGTAATTAGATGTGTAAATAGACAGATTGGTGGATGAATGGGAAGATGAGTAGGCAGATAGATGGGTGAGTAGGTAAGTGAGTGGATGGATATATAGATGGATGGATGAATGGATGGATGGATGGATGGATGGATGGAAAGCATATATGTGGATGGATAGGTGCAAGGTGGTTGGATGGGTAAATAAATGAATATGTGGAAAATTGCATGTATGCATGCATGGATGTATGGTTGGGTGATTGGGTAAGTGGATGTACAGATGAGTGGATGAATATATAGACAGATGTATTGATGGCCAGAGGGAGGGAGGGATAGATGGATGGATTAATAGATACCGTCCCCCTTGTACACCATTGTTGTGGAATATTAGTTTAAGATGTGTTACATTTGTTTATGTTGTAGAATATTTGTTTAATGATGCAAAGGTGTGTTGCATTCTTTTATGTTGCATTTGTTTAACACTATAAAGCTATGTTACTTTGCCTGCCTAAAACACCTGATGGGTCTTATAAAGTGCTGAACAGCTAATAGCTGGGCAGGAGAGGGATAGGCAGACTACCAGGCAGAGAGAATAAATAGGAGGAGAAATTTAGGAGAGAGAAGAGCAAGGAGCAAGAAAGGGAGGAGAGGAGGACACCAGGAGCCAGCCACCCAGCCACACAACCAGCCACAGAGTAAGAAGGAAAGAAAGGTATATAGAATAAGGAAAGGTAAAAAGCCTAGAGGCAAAATGTAAAGAGAAATGGGATAATTTCAGTTAGAAAAGCAGACTAGAAACAAGCCAAGCTAAGGTCAGGCATTCGTAAGTAAGAATAAGTCTCCATGTATTTATTTGGGAGCTGGGTGGCAGGCCCCAAAAGAGTTAAACACACACACACACACACACACACACACACACACACACACACACCAAAGAAAACTACGTACTATAGAAAGGTTCAAGTGAATAGGCACCCAAGGATGTTTGTACACCCAACGTGACTCAGCCACCAACGCACGCTGCCCTGCATTGGCAAACCGCATGCACAGTCATCCTTCATCAGTCACCCCTTCTGTTGCCTTTCTGTGCCCAACCCATGCAAGGTGATGCCAGTGATCCAAGGATGGCTCAGCTCCACTCCCTGCCTGCAGGAGCTCCCGGGTGGGGTGGGAAAGGGAAGGAGAGGCCCACACCAGCCAATTATCAAAATGGCAGAGAGTGTGCCAGGTGCTAAGAAAGCCACAGAGGAAGAGCTACCGGAAGGCCGAAGAGGCTTCCGAGCGGAAGTGGTACCGAAAGCAAGATGGCAGGACAGTCACCTCTCTCTTCCTGGCTCTGGAATCCAGACTAAACTAGTCAGGAGTCTTACCGATACTCAGATCTGGCCCATCGCTGCCTGGCTCGTATACCGGCCGTTGGCCCTAGCACCCCAGGGTAAAGTGCAAACCCATCTGCTTCTTTGTCCAGCTTCCTCTTAACTCTCAGTCTCATTTCCTACTCCCCCAAGCAACCCCCTCTACTCCATCCAATCAAAGCACCTGAATTCCCCTAGCACCCTCCCACATCTGTACCTCTGGACTGACAAGCTCCTCTGTCTCTGACTCTACACCTGACTAACTCCTACACATCCTTCAAAGCCTGGCTTTACTGACTCTTTTTCCAGGAGGCTTTCTCCTGGGATCTTCTGGCTCCTCCTCAACTCCATCACTGTCCTTCCACGATGGCCATGCTAGAAAGGGAAGCTGCCTCTACCAGGCTGGTAGTGCCACTTCAAAGGAAAGTGCTTCGGAAAGGCTCCTACTACATGGTGCCCAGCTCAGAACTGTGCTTAAGAGCTAGGGCTGGCATCAGACCTTGGCCCTGCCGATACTTGTTATGTAAACCTAGACAGGTCACCACTCTGACACTCCATCTCATTTTCTTTAAAAAAAAAATGCATTTACATGTTTGAGTGGGTGTGTATATATGTGTGTGTGCCAAGCAAGATAGGCAGGAGAAGGTAAGAGGACAACTTGCAGAAGTAGGTTCTCTCCTTCCACCATGGGGTTCTGGGGATCAAACTCAGGTCATCAGGCTTGGCAGCAAGCACGTTTGCCTGCCGAGCCATACCACTGCCCCTCCATCCTGGCATATGCTCCTTAAATCTGCACGTATCCGTGGCTGATGAACGAACTGTCGGCTGATTCGTTGCTCTGATTACGATTATCGATTATTGGCAGCAAACACTTGTGAATTGAATACTTGGGAAGCCTGTTAGTGGACAATTAATGCACAGCCACTGTGAAAAACAGCAAGAGAATTCCCTAGAAAGTAAAATATAAGGCTGGGGAGTATGGTTCAGAAGGTAAAACACTTGCCTCACAAGTGTGAGGACCTGGGTTCGGATCTCCTGGAGCCATTTAAGACCACACAGGGGCCGGGCGGTGGTGGCGCACGCCTTTAGTCCCAGCACTCGGGAGGCAGAGGCAGGCGGATCTCTGTGAGTTCGAGGCCAGCCTGGTCTCCCAAGCGAGTTCCAGGAAAAGGCGCAAAGCTACACAGAGAAACCCTGTCTCAAAAAAAAAAACCAAAAAAAAAAAAAAAAGACCACACAGGGAAGTACCCCTACATTGAGATGGGAGGTGGGGACAGGTGAAGATCCCTGGCCAGGAGCAATGAATGAGAGACTCTGGACCCCAAAGATGACTCAGCAGTTAAGGGTGCTTGCTTCCAAGCCCCGTACTCATACACATAGCATGCATACACAAATAATAATAAAACCTTTTCAAAAAGTCAAATACAGGACTAAGAGACAGGGCTCAGTAGCAGAGTGTTTACCTACTGTGCTCAAAGCCCTGAGTTCCATGCCCAGTATCAGGGAGAGAAGGGTGGAGGGGGGGCCAGCAAGATGGCTCAGTGGCTTAAAGGCACCTGCTGCACAGGCCAAGCAGCCTGAGTTTTGTCCCTGGGACCTCCATGGTAGAAGGAGAATTGATTCCCACACGTTGTCCTCTGACCTATACACACACACACACACACACACACACACACACACACACACACACACAAATAAAAATAAATCTTATTTTCTTAAAAAAGGAAGGAATAAAGGGACAAAAGGCGTGGGGGCGGAGGTCTGTGAGAGTACAGCCCTGTGTGTGAATGTTCACTGTAGCATTGTTCACAACAGCCAGCAGGTAGGTGAGTAAGCAAAGTTGGATCCATCTGTACAATGAATCCTAGAAAGAGCATAGGGCCAATCTGTACAACAGTGTGGATGGACCGGGGAGACAGGAGGCCGACTAAGAGAAACCAGACACAAAGGTCTAGAAGCAGCAAGTCCATCTAGACAGAAACCAGGTTCTAAGAGCCAGGAGGTTCAGCAGGGAGGAACCAGAGGCAAGACTGCCTCAGGTGTAAGCTACTTGAGGGAATGATGAAAACCTTTGAAACTAGAGAGGGTGAGTTGTTGCACCACCTTGTGAACACACCAAACCATCAGTGATGATGGTTCACCTAAGAATAACGCACTGTACTCTGGGCCAGTTCTGCCTCAATAAGGAAAGAACACATTGAGCGGGAGAGGGTCCAGCCTGGGCAACCGTGGCAGTGGCAGGTGGGCAGGCCCACAGGGAGGAGCAGGAGGGTGAGAAGCTCCTGGGACCCCACACCTCCCTCCAGGTTGACTCAGTCCCTCTCAGCTCTCCATCCTGCACCTCCATTGGGGGCAGCCAAGGAGACAGACCTGGAGAGGGTGGAGAGAGAGTGCGGAGGGAACCAGGCCTGTGTGCCAAGTGCCTGAGCACAGCTGACACTTCGTTTGGAGAACTCAGCCCAGGAGCCTGACAATGGGAGGAGGAGGAAGAGAAGGATCCGAGAGGAAGGGAAGGAGAAAGAAGAGGAAAATCAGTAGAAGAGAGAAAGAAAAAAAGGGGAGGTGGCTCAGAGGGTAAAGGTGGTTGCTGCCAAGGCTGAAGGCTTCAGCTCCACCCTCAGGACCTGTTTGGGAGGTGAGAACTGACTTACTCCCACAATTTTATGCATATAAGCATGTACACACACATACAGGCACACACATGCAGTAATATGTAATAATAAACTTTTTTCAAGGCACAAGAGAGCAGAGTGGTGGCACACATCTGAGAGGATCTGGTGTGAGCCAGCCTAAGCGACATAGAGAGACCCTGTCTCTAAATACCAAACCAGTCCCCTTGGGGCTATGAAGACAACCAGCTCCAGGCAAGGTCATTCTGAGGATCCACTTCAAGGGGAATAGAGTTGGCCAGACTCACTCACCCTAAAGGATTAGGATTGAGGATGTCTAGAAGACAGAGACCCCTGGAGGATTTGGGAAGGACTTCCTGGAAGAGGGGGCCCTTAGAGCTGGGTGCTGAGAATGAGTAAGAACTCACCAAGCACACTTGGAAGATAAGTAGGGACAGCAGATAGAAGAATCCATGTCTGCCTCCCTGCCAGCCAGCTGCCCACTGGATGACTGAAATGCTTGGTCATGGGGGGCAGGTCACAGTCTTAATGAGGAGAATACCATGGCCTAGGATTGAGCAACACTTACTTACCCAAACCTGGAAGAACAATTTGGATGAATGAATTGCTTAGATGTGACTTCCAGCAGGTGCACAGCCTTGCAAAGTTCCCGAGACTCTCGCACACCTGTCACATCTTTTGCCCATGTTGTTCTCACAGCCTGTACTGCCTGCTTTGGTGAACTTCTGTTCATCCCTCAAATCCCTACTCAAGTAACCCTTCCTCTGGGGCACCCTCATGTCTATAAATCCCAGGAAGGTTCTGGGAATTGGAAGTTCACTCATCCCCCTGAGGCCCAACCTGCCTACCTGAGGCACCCAACACAGGCTTCATGTAGTCAGGATGGACAAGCACCAAGAGAGGCAGGAAAGGTCCAACCCATGCCAGGACGATGTGGTGCATGGTATCCAGCACTTTCTTCTCATTTTGAAGGCCCTTCTCATTGGGAAGATACTACGGCAGACAGAAAGGGACAACAAAGACGTGACAGCTCAGCTTAATCTGCTCCCACCCCCTCCCACCACTGCCTCTCTCCTGCAGAACACTGACCATGGGTCTCTTGCTGCCTTTCTCTGAGTCTCCCCCTCCTCTAAAAATAAATTAAGAGCAATGGGGCTGGAGGCCTGGCTCAGGGGTAGAGCCCCTGACTAGAATCCCCTAGTGAGGGGCAGGGAGTGTGGCTCAGGGGTAGAGCCCTTACCTAGAATCCCTTAGTGAGGGGCAGGGGGTGTGGCTCAGTGGTAGAGCCCCTGACTAGAATCCCCTAGTGAGGGGCTGGGGACATGCCTCAGGGGTAGAACTCTTGCCTAGGATTTGTGAGAAGGTGGATTCCAAAGATAGCATAGCAGGGGGAGAAAGGGAGGGAGGTGGGGGGAAGGAGGGAGAGAGAGACACAGAGAGACAGAGAGTGGTAAGCACAGCAATGGTAAGAGCTGGCATTCATCAGATATTTGCTGTGTGTCCTATTTAGTTTTGTCTCCGGGACAACCGAGAAGAACCGAGGGACTGCCCAGCTCTGACTGGCCTGTAACTGTGTGTGTGGGGGGGGGGAATTGTCTTTATTGGTAACTGATGTAGGAGGGTCCAGCCCACGGTGGTCAGTACCACCCATGGGCAAGTGATCCTGAGTTGTATAAGAAAGCCCCCCAAGCCAGGGGGAGCAAGCCAGTAGGCAGTGCACCCCCGTGGTTTTCTACGACTGCCCTGACTTCCCCAGCGATGGACTGTGACCTGGAAGTGTAAGTCAAATAAATCCTTTCCTCCCCTAAGCTGCTTTGAGTCAGAGTGTTTTATCATAGCCACAGAAAAGCAAAGAAGAATACAATGTTAGTAAAAAATAAATAAATAAAAATTCCAATTAAACCATTTATAGTGGCAAATGTCTGCTATCTCAGCACTCAACAGGTAGAGGGCAGGAGGATGGAAAATTCAATATCATCTGTAGCTACATAAAAGGTTTGAGACCAGATTGTACTAGGTGAGTTCCCTGCAGAGAGAGAGAGAGAGAGAGAGAGAGAGAGAGAGAGAGAGAGAGAGAGAGAGAGAGAGAGAGAGAGAGAGAGAGAGAGAGAGAGAGAGAGAGAGAGAGAGAGAGAGAGAGAGGAGCTGGGCCTGGTAGTGAATGCCTGCGATCCCAGCACTAAGAAAGATAACGACAGTTGTAGTAGCCTGGGTTACATACTGAGACCCTTTCCTCAGGAAAAACAAAAGAAGCCTGAAAGCAGAGATGGCTTCCTGCTTGGAGATTAGCGTGAAAATTCATGCAGCAGAAAAAGATATTCTGACAGAGAACACAGTTGGACAAAGGACCAAAGAGTTGACAAAGGCCGGCTTCAGAAACAGGAAGTGAGTTCTGGAGACTGTAGGGGGATGATAGGACAAGTCAGGAGGTTGGGGTTCCCAGTCCAGAAGGCTTTGAACCCTAGCCTTCCTCTACACCGTAATGGGGAGCCATGGTGGTGTATGAGCAGGAAAGGGTTGGAATGATTGGAATCCAGAATTTCTCAGGAAAGCCAGAAGATGGCAATTTCAAGGCCAGCCTAGGATACCAAAGACAAGGTCTTCCTATGTTGCCCAAGACAAACTTCTGTGTTCAGATGATCCTTCTCAATCAGCCTGAGTAACTGGGACCAGTGGTCTGTGTCGCCATGCAAACTAATCTTTATGTCTTGAATGGTGTGTGTGTATGTGTGTGTCCCTAAGCTGGGGATCTCAATTCACGTTTAGCGCCCCATCTTTCTAAAGAGACTCTTACTGTCTCAGGTATGGTTGCTCACAACTGTAACCTCAACACTCATGAGGCTGAGGCAAGAGGATTTGCTGTGAGCTTGAGGCTAGTCTGAGCTACATATGAATTCCAAGTCAGGCTGAGTTGCAGAGTGAGACCTTGTCTCAAAGTAAAAATTAAAAACAAAAATAGATGAGTCAGGCATGCTGACATATGTCTGTAACCCCATCATTCAAGAGGCTGAGGCAGAAGGGTTATGAGTTTGAGGCTAGCGTGGCCTACATGACAAGACTTTGTTAAAAAAAAAAAAAATCAAATGCAAGGAAAGAGTTAGAATCTCAGTGTGGTATCATAGCATTCCAATAATGAAAGCAGTTAGGTATGGTGGAGCACATCTTTAATCCCAGCACTTAAGAGGCAGAGGCAGGCAGATCTCTGTGAGTTCAAGGCCAGCCCGGTCTACATAGCAAGTTCTAGGAAGCCAGGGATACATAGAGACCTTGTTTCAAAACAAAACAAGCAAAAGAGCAAGAGAAGAATCACCCTAACAGGTAAGGCTAGAGAAACACAATCTCCAGGAGCCCCTCCTTGCTCCCACTCTAGGCTCCAGACCCCAAATTTTATGGGCATCAGTACCTCCCTGCTAAATTGGTAGCTATAGAACTATAGAAAGAACTATTATTATTATTATTATTATTATTATTATTATTATTATTATTTTGTTTGGGGCATGGATCATTTTCTTTAAGAGACAATTGGTTACCCCCGTAACTGTAATGTCACTATTGTACCAGTGTGTCCATCTTGCCTGGCAGGTCTTAATGTAACATTCAGCTCTGAGTAAGACCACTGATGCAGCTTCCTGTTCTAGGAAAGCTAGCCAGCACGGGTACGAACTTGACTTTATAGTCAGCTCTGCCTCCTCCCAACGGTGTGACCCTGGGCAAACTGCTTGCCCTCTCTGAGGTCTGGTCTCCTCCTCCCACGCAGCGAAGCTGCTTCTAACCTTAAACCCACCCCGCCACCAGGTCTGCCCCTGCACACTCACCATGCTCACGTGGCCCAGCAGCCAGTGGCGCCCCGGAGGCTCTGGGAAGCAGCTCAGCCTGCGACAAAGGGTGCGGAAGTCCCAGCATAATTTGAATACCTGCAGCAGCAGGCGGAAGAGGAAGAAGAGAAGGAGCAGCAGCAGAGCCGACACAGCGTACACTCGAAAGGCTGTCTTCTCCAGCCCCAGCAGGTGCAACAGATAGTCCGTGATGGGCAGCATCCTAGAAGACACGCGGGGACCAATCAGCGCAGCCACACACGGGAGGATCCTTCACTTTGCCGGCACACACATCTTTCTTTAAAAGACAAAAACAACTTTTAAAAAGGGCTTATTTTTAATTATGTGTATATCAGGGGTGAAGGAGCTGCGCTTGTGAGTGCAGTGCTTGTGGAGGCTAGAACAGGGTTGGGAGTTATAAGGAGTTATGGGCATCCTGAAATGGGTGCTGGGGGCCTCAAACTCGAGTCCTCTGGAAGAGAAGCCATTGCTTTAACTGCTGATCCATCTCTCCAGCCCTACTCCCCCCACCCTTATTTTCTTTCTTTTCTATTTATTGTTTGTTTGTTTGTGTTTGCAGTACTGGATGAAGATGCTATCTATACCCAACAGGTCGTCTACCCTCCCTCCATGTCCCCGGTCCCAAGACACCCTCTGGACCCTCCTGTCATAGGACTTTCTCTGCTTGAGCACAGATAGTCAGAGTCCCGGGAAGCAACACACACACACACACACACACACACACACACACACACACACACACACCATGCATGCACACAAAGTAGCCCTCAACCAATGGCCCTACAGTCTTGGTAAATCAACACTCTAGCTCTCTCTCTCTCTCTCTCTCTCTCTCTCTCTCTCTCTCTCTCTATTTGTGTGTGTGTGTGTATGTGTGTGTATGTGTGTGCGTGTGTGTGTGAAATAACACCAAGACATGTACTCTATGCAGGGTTTTCCAGCAAGATTAACTCCAGCAGCCCAAAGCAAGAACTTTCCTGATTGATTTTCCTCCTTCCCTGTCTCACTTCTTCCTTTCCTTTTTTCAACTAAAGTGAAGATTCACATAATGTACAACATCATTTTTCTTAATTTTTGGATATTAAGTGTTTAATTGTGTGTATGTATCTGTGTGTGGGTATGTGCTCTCATGTGCGGGTGTCTTCGGAGGCCAGAAGCAATGGATGCCCTGGAATTGGAATTTGGGGCAGTTGTGAGTCACCGACTACAGGTGCTGTGAACAGAACTCCCTCCTCTGTAAGAGTAGTACACACTCTTAACCACTGAGGCATCTTCCTAGGCCCTAAAATGCCATTTTTAAATGAGCAACTCCTACAATAGAATATTATTTGGCCACAAAAAAAGAATAGCCTGTTATTTTTGGCCAAAAAGGCACCTGAAGACATCATGTTAAGTAACATAAGTTACTCAACCTCTTTCATTGGTTGACTGGTTGAAATGGTGTCTTGTTCTGTAGTTCAGGCTGACCTTTAACTCCTGGTGTGAAGTGATATTCTGCTTCAGCCTCCTGAGGGGCTGGGACTGCAGGTTTGTGCAACCATGCAGGGCAAGGAAAATAAGTCAAACACAGAAAAATAGATGGCAGGCCAAGCATGGAGGCACATGTTTATACTCCCAGTACTCAGGAAGCTGAGGCAGGAGGATCACAAGTGAGACTAGCCTGGGCTGCAAAGCTAGATTTTCTCAGATGAGAGAAGCTGGCAGGAAAGGAACATCAGTTCTCTCTCATATATGAGCATTTTTTTTAAAGTCCATTGAGATATAATAGTGATTATTTAGAGTCTGAGAAGAAACCTGGGCCAGGAGTCACAAGCTGACAATTCCGCTACTCAGAAGACGGAGACAAGGGGGTTGAAAACATTCAAGGCCAGCCTGGCTGTGGTGGCGCACACCTTTAATGCCAGCACTTGAGAGGCAAAGGCAGGCATATCTCTCTGAGTTCCAGGGTAGCCGGGGCTGCATAGAGAAACCTTGTCTCTAAAAAACAAGAAAAAAGTGGGGGGTGGGAGGCAGAAGAGGTGGCTCAATGGTTAAGAACACTTTATGCTCTTCCAGAGGACCCGAGTTTTGTACACAACACACCACCTCAGGCAGCTCACAACCACCTGTGACTCCAGCTCCAGAGGATCTGATACCCTCTCCTGGCTTCCTCGGGCACCTATGTACTTGTGCATACACCCATACATACACACATGCACACACACACACATACACACACACACACACACACACACACACACACACACACACACAAGTAAAAGAAAAAAATTACATCCAAGGTTTGTTCAGATCACACAATAAAGTCCAGGTCAGACCAACAACTTAGTGAGACTCTGTCTCAAAATGAAAAGAAAGTAATCAGTCTGGAAGCCAAGTGTGGTGGTGTGTGCCTGAAATCTCAGCATCTGAGAGGCTCAAGCTGAGGCCAGTCTGGGCTACAGAGTACATTCCGAGCCAGAACTGCCCCAGAGTAGGTCCTGTCACAAAAATAATTAATAAGTATTATGAAATTAATAAGGAAGTAAGCGTTTCACTGGCATTTAGCATTTTCACAACACTGTGCAACCATGGCCTCTACCTAGAACACTGTGATCAGAACAATACCCCGTGTCCATTAGCAGCCACTCCCCCGGTCCTCCTTTCATACAAGTCTTGGCCTCTACTGCCCTCTCTTTCTTCTTTTCTCTTTTCCTTTGTGAAACATTTTTGAGACAGACATGGCCTCATGTAGTTAGTGCAGGCTAGCTCAAACTTGCTGATCCTCTTGCAGGGCACTACCTCCCAAGTGCTGGGATGACATGGTGGGCCATCACATCCAGTTTACTCAGTGTCTGATCTTCTTTGTGTTTCTGTGGGTTTTCTTCTCTTTCAGACAAATGGCACCATTCTTGCCTGACTTATTCCTCTACCTGTTCCAAATTCAGCCACATTGGCAAGGATCACCGCTATGATCTTTGTACTGCTGAGTAATATTCCATTATCTGCACATGCCACACTTTGGTTCAGCCACTCATTTTTTTTGTTTGGTTTTGTTTTAGTTTTTCGAGACAGGGTTTCTCTGTGTAGCCCTGGCTGTCCTGGAACTTGCTTTATAGACCAGGCTGACCTTAAATTCACAGAGATCTGCCTGCTTCTGCCTCCCAAGTGCTGGGATTAAAGGCGTGCACCACCACTGTTGGGCTTAGCCACTCATCTCTTGATAGATATTTGGGCTGTTTCCATCTCTGGGAATGGGGAAATGTGCTACTCTGAGCATGTACTCCTTTGGGTACCTGCTTTCAATTTTCTTGACTTTCTTCTTTCTTTACTGGTATTTGCTGAAATCGCCCAGTTACTACTGGCACTCAGATCTTTGACTTGGGGTCAGCTCCTGAAAGAAGTAAAGCAGTGGCATGAATTGAAGCGTGAGCAGGGACACAGTGCTCCCCATGCATGGCACCACACGCCACAGGGATGTGAAGCCTCCATCTCAGGCAATCTCACACAGCAGGTTGTGACACTATTCATTTTCCAGACCAGGAGGTTAAATCTCAGCTCAGTTCCTCCAATTCAAAGAAGTGATGAATGAGTACCAGGGGCATGTGTCAGCTGCAGAGTGCCTGCCTAGAATCCCCCACTGAAGGGCTAAGACGTGACTCAGGGGCAGAACGCTGGCTCAGCATGCCCAAAGCCCTCAGTTTCATCCTAGCAATGCAAAATAAATAAATAAGAATCAAATAAAATAAGGTTTTGGTGAGAAACTGGATAAACTGGAACCTGTGTGCACCACTGAGAAAAATGTGAATGGTTCAAACACTTTGCAAAGCATGCTAATTACCCCTGTGAGAATTAAACAGGTGTGTGCTGCCTGCACTTTTCAGCACTCAGAGACGGAAGCAGGAGGAACATGAATTCAAGGCCATCCTCAGCTACACAGTGAGTTTAAGTCTAGCCTGAGCTACATGAGATCTCATGTTTTTAAACACACACACACACACACACACACACACACACACACACACACACAAAGGGCCAAAGAGATGGTTCCATGGGTAAAGACACTCGACATCAAGTCTGATGACTTGAGTTTGATTCCCGGGACCCACGTGGTAGAAGGAGAGAATCAACTCCTGTACGTTGTCCTATGACCTCTACATGTATGCCATGGCATGTACATGCACATCCACATAGAAAAATCAATCAATAAGTAAATGTAAATAAATAAACTAATATAAACCTAGAATAACATATGATCCAGCAAGCCTACCTCTGGATGCATTTCCAGATGAAAGATCCCAAAGAGATATTTGTACAGCTTGTCCAACAGCAGCAATATTCACAGCAGCCGAAAAGCACAAACCACCATACTGTCCACAGACAGGTGAGTGGATGAGTGAAAAATGGCATGTACCTACTGCAGAACATTACTCAGCGAAGACAAGAAAGGAGAAGTCAGGCATGTGCTGTGATACAGATGAATCTTGAGATCATTACACTCAGTGAAATAAGTCCATTGTAAAAAGATCAGTGTTACCTAGACATCGTAGCTCATGAATATAATTCCAGCATTCAGGAGGCTGAGACAGGAGGATTGTGCATTCAAGGCCAGCCTGGGCTATATAGTGACTCTCTGTCTTGTAAAACAAAACAAGAAAAAAAAGAACTGGAAAGCCAGACCGGTAGTGCTGCTCTATTTATTAAGGTCCTAGAGCCGTTTGAGGTGTGGGTATGGGAAACAGCATCAGAGATTTCAAGGGCAAGGGGGAGCCACGTACTGAGTGTGTACTGGGACAGTTTCCACAGTGTGGAAACAGACAAGTGACTGTGCCACATGATGAATGTGCTCTGTGTTGCTGAGTTATGCTCCAAACACTTCCGATGGGAAAACTTCTGTGGCCTCTATTCTACTACAATTAAAGCTGTTTATTGGGCCTGTGAGATGGGTCAGTGGGGGAAGTGTTGCGTTGAAAGTCTGACGGCCTGAGTTTGCCCCCAGATCCCATGGTGGAAGAAGAGAACTGACTCCAGCAAGTTGTCCTCTATCTTTTGTTGTTGTTTTGTTTATTTGTTTTTGTTTTTTGTTTAGTTTTTTGTTTGTTTGTTTGTTTTGTTTTTGTTTTTGTTTTTTTGGTGAGCCGGGGTTTCTCTGTGTAACAGCCTTATCTGTCCTGGAACTCACTCTGTAGACCAGACAGACTGGCCTCAGACTCCGAGATCTGCCTGCCTCTGCCCCTTGAGTGCTGGAATCAAATGTGTGCACCACCACGCTGGCTCTAGTCCACTGACTTTTCACACAGGAGCCAAGGATAAATGCACATACACAAAATAAACGTAACAAAATTAAAAGTAAATAGAATTTTTAAAAAAACTGGTGTGACTGTGTGCACCTATGACCAGGGTGTTGGGGGATAGAGACAAGCACAGGACTGGAAGAGGGCAGATTCCTATTTGCACTTTCACTATATGCAGACGATATGATAGTCTACATAAGTGACCCCAAAAGTTCTACCAGGGAACCCCTACAGCTGAAAAACTCCTTCAGTAAAGTGGCAAGATACAAGATCAACTCAAAAAAATCAGTAGCCCTCCTATACACAATGATAAAAGGGATGAGAAAGAAGTCAGAGAAACATCACCCTTTACAATAGTCAGAAATGATATAAAATACCTTGGAATAACACTAACTAAACAAGTGAAGGACCTGTTTGATAGGAACTTTAAGTCTCTAAAGAAAGAAATCGAAGAAGATATCAGAAAATGGAAAGATCTCCCATGCTCATGGATAGGTAGGATTAACATAGTAAAAAATGGCAATCTTACCAAAAGCAATCTACAGATTCAATGCAATCCCCATCAAAACCCTATACAACTCTTCACAGACTTGGAAAGAACAATACTCAACTTCATATGGAAAAACAAAGACCCAGGATAGCTAAAAGAATCCTGTATAATAAAGCAACCTCTGGAGGCATCACGAACTCTGACCTCAAGCTCTACTATAGAGCTATAGTAATAAAAAAACAACTTGGTACTGGCATAAAAACCGACATACAGACCATTGGAATCGAATTGAAGACCCTGACATTAATCTACACACCTACGAACACCTGATTTTTGACAAAGAAGCCAAAACTATACAATGGAAAAGAGAAAGTATCTTCAACAAATGGTGCTGGCATAACTGTATGTCAATATGTAAAAGATTACAAATAGATCCATATCTGTCACCATGCACAAAACTCAAGTCCAAGTGGATCAAAGACTTCAACATAAATCCAGTTACACTGAACTTGATAGAAAAGAAGGTAGGATGTACTCTTGAAAGCATTGGCACAGGAGATCACTTCCTAAATATAACACCAGTAGCACAGACACTGAGAATAACAATTAATAAATGGGATCTCTTGAAACTGAGAAGCTTTTGTAGGGCAAAATACACGGTCAATAAGACAAAATGACAGCCTACAGAATGGGAAAAGATCTTCACCAACCCCACATCTCACAGAGGGCTGATCTCCAAAGTATATAAAGAACTCAAGAAACTAGACATCAAAATACTGAACAATCCAATTTAAAAATGGGCTAAAGAGCTAAACAGAGAATTCTCAAAAGAAGAATCTCAAATGACTGAAAGACATTTAAAGAAATGCTTAACATCCTTAGTCATAGAGAAATGCAAATCAAAACGACTCTGAGATACCACCTTACACCTGTCAGAATAACTATGATCAAAAACACTAATGACAGTCTATGTTGGAGAGGATGCGGAGCAAAGGGAACACTCCTCCACTGTTGGTGAGAGTGCAAACTTGTACAACCACTGTGGAAATCAGTATGGCGGTTTCTCAAAAAGTTGGGAATTGATCTACCTCAAGTCCCAGCCATACCACTCTTGGGCATATACCCAAGGAATGCTCAATCATACCACAAAGATACATGCTCAACTATGTTCATAGCAGCACTATTCATAATAGTCAGAACCTGAAAACCACCTAGATGCCCGTCAACTGAAGAATGGATTAAGAAAATGTGGTACATATGCACAATAGAGTACTACTCAGCAGAGAAAAACAAGGACAGCATGAAATTTGCAGGCAAATGGATGGAACTAGAAAAAAATCATCCTGAGTGAGGTAACCCAAACCCAGAAGGACAAACATGGTATGTACTCACTCATAAGTGGATTCTAGATATAAAGCAAAGAACCATCAAACCGCAGCCCACAGAACCAGGGACGCTACATAGCAGGGGGGACCCTAGGATGACTGTGGCTTATAATAAGTTTTGGTTTTACTCAATCACTGGGCAAACCTCAGTGAAACATTTCACTATTAGGATAAGAATTTGTACTGTATCAAGCTGATAATAGAAAATAAATAAATAAATATGAGAAAAAATGTAACAAAATTAAAAGTAAATAGAATTAAAAAAAAAAACTGGTGTGACTGTGTGCACCTATAACCAGGGTGTTGGGGAACAGAGACAAGCACAGACAGGGCTGGAAGTGGGCAGATTCCTAGAGCCCCAAAATGACAAGCTCCAGGTTCAGTGAGAGACCCCCCCCACCTTAATGGAAAGAAATGCAAAGAAACTAGAGAGCAGGACAACGGAAGTCCTCCTCTGGCCTCCACATGCACTCACAGGCTCACGCGCGCGCGCGCGCACACACACACACACACACACATACTCTCACACACACACACACTCACACACTCACACTCACACACACGCTCACACACACACTCACACACACACACACACTCACACTCACACACACTCACACACGCTCACACGAGTGTAGGCCAGGAGGATCAGGTGTGTCCCTGGGATGGGGGCAGGAGAGAGAAGTAAACAGCTTCCCTAACTGAAGCACAGCAGCTCCAGGGTCTGCACTGTCCCAGGCAGACAGATGCTCAAACGTGCACTGCATCACAGGGTAGGGGAGAGGGGTGCACGCCTGTGATCACAACACTCAGGCGGGAGAGGCAGGGAGAGCAGGATTTCAAGACCATTCTCAGCTACATGTTATGTTAAATGCTAGCCTGGACTACATGAACCCTATTCCAAAATTTAAAAAAGTAAACTAACAAAAACAAAGTTAAGGACCCTACTGCCAGAGGACCTGCATTTGACTCCCAGCACCAATGTCAAGCAACTCACAACCACCTGTAACTGCAGAACCAGGGAATTCAATGCCTCCGCCTCTACAGGCTCCTGTACTCGCAAGTACATACCCACACACAGACATGCATGCATACACATCATTTTTAAGTAATAAAAATAACTCTTTAGAAGGAGGCCTGGAGAGATGGTTCAGAGGCTCAGCAGAGCACAGACTGCTCTTGCAGAGGCCCTGGGTTCCCAACTATCCACAACTATCTAGTTCTAGGGGATCCAATGCCCTCTTCTGACCTCCTCAGGTCACATATGTGATACACTGGCAAATACGCAGGAAACATTTGCGTGCATAAAATAAATCTTTAAAAATAGAAAAAGAAAAAAAAAATGGATGGCGTTTCACCTAGGCAGCTCCCGGGGACACACACCCTAAGAAGTATCCATAACTCTTTATTTGTTTAACAATTTAACAGTAGCTGATGAGAAGATCTCTCTGGCAAGGCCAAGGAAGCCAGCCAGTGATTGATTGCGTCCATTGAGACCTTTTACAAAAGGCCTTCACCTGCCACACCCACGCTAAGTGCTCCGCATGCCTTTCCTCAGAAAGCTGGTTGGCAAATACTTTCAAGAGGCCGCGATGTGAGTGACTCAATTCTGGGCGTTGGGATTAAAGTGGTGAACATGACGGACGTGGCTCTGGCTCCGGAGGGAGGAGATCACTTATGGCAATGATGCAACTGGGTACAAGGTATCTAGTAATGTTGCCAAGGAGCAGGTGGGGGTGGGAGGGTGGGGGTGGGGAGGGTGGCTTTTAGGGACTTCATTTTTTTTTTAGTAAATTTTATATGTATTTTGCTGCTGTTGTTGTTGTTTGTTTGTTCGTTTTCGAAATAGGGTTCCTCTGTGTACACCTGGCTGGCCTTGAACTCAGAGTATTTATTTGTGTGTGTGTGTGTGTGTGTGTGTGTGTGTGTGTGTGTGTGTGTGCGTGCGCGCGCGCGCGCGCGCGCGCGAGCGTGTGCTGGCGCCATGCTGAAGTCAGAGGACCATTTGCAGCAATCGGTCCTCTCCTTGCACCATATGGGGTCAAGAGATCAAACTAAGGTGATCAAATGTTGTAGCAAGTGACTACACCTGTTGAGCCATCTCTCCAGTGTGGCGCTTTCTGATCCCTGGAATCAGGGCCGGTGGGGGGGCGGGGCACAGAGAGGGACGCGCTTCCATCCCCCTCCCATTTTCCTGTCTTAGTTTTATTTTTAAATTACATTTATTTATGTATTATTATTGAGGAGGCAAGTGCACAACAGTGCATGTGTGGAGACAGAAGACAGCCTTCAAGAACTGCTTTTTCCCTTCTGCTCTGTGAGTCCCAGGTATTGAACTCCAGTGGTCAGGCTCGGTGGCCAGTGCCGTCCGTTACCCACTGAGCCATCGCCCCAGCTCCATTTATTTATTTGCTTGTTTGTTTTGTGGAGCCCAAACTGGCCTTGAACTACAGATCCTCCAGTCGCAGCTTCTGAATGCTGGGGTTACAGGCATACACCACCATTAACAGCTTTCTTTCTTTCTTTCTTTCTTTCTTTCTTCCTTCCTTCCTCCCTCCCTCCCTCCCATCCCAGCCTTCTCCCTCCCTCCCTCTTTCTTTCTTTCTTTCTTTCTTTCTTTCTTTCTTTCTTTCTTTCTTTCTTTCTTTCTTTCTTTCTTTCTCTCAGTTTTTGTGTTCCTGCCTGTGCGATCCATGCCAGGCTTCTTTCTCAACTGTCCCCTCCCCCCACTCTCGCTCACTGAACCTACCGCTGGTTTGATTTAGCTTGCCAGCCAGCAAGTCTCATGGCTCCTCCTGTGCCTGCTTCGCCGGAGAAGAAGACTCACACCGTCATGCCCAGCTTTTCGCGTGGGTCCTGGGCACTGAACTCAGATCTGCATGCTTACCAGCTAAACTATCTACCAGTCCTACCATTACCAGCTTCCTAAAGGCTTGCCAGTCCCATGCTCTAACACCATCCGTGGGTCCCCTCTGTCTTCACCTGACTCCAGAGCCCCTTCGGAAGTCCCACCTCCAACACTCTCTTCCTCACCAAGGGTTCTTTCCCCCAGTCCAGTGTGGAGTCCTCTTTGTCACACAAGTCATAGATGTTGGGGGTTCTTAGCTGCTTTACTTATTAACGTACAAATAAAATATCACATTTCAGCACAAATAAAATATCACCACACCCCTTCTTCTTGTGCACACTTCCCCTGGGATCTCCACCCCACCCCCAGGCCTTCAGCAATCTCATATCAGAGCTGATTCCTATGCCTCAGTACCAAACAGTGAGTTTCCCCATGCTATGTTTGGAAGAATTCCAAACTCTCAAATTTCCTCACCCCCTTCCTACATCCAAACTAAACATGTTAAAAAACAAAAACAAAACAACAAAAAACATCTCCAGGCTGGAGAGATGGCTCTGTGTGGAGAGATGGCTCTGTGTGGAGAGTTGACTCTGTAGTTAAAAGCACTTGCTGCTCTTGCAGAGGACCTGAGTTCAGTTTCCAGCACCCACAACAGCCAGCTCACAACCACATATAACTCCAGCTCCAGGGATTCCAAAGCTTCTGGCTTCTAAAGACATCTGCACTCATGAGAACACACACACACACACACACACACACACACACACACACACACAAATAAAATAAATCTTTAAAAACACTAGGAAAAAGTGTTATGTATAGCTATACAGTTTCCATATTAAACACCACCACAATAAAATGCTTTTATATAGTTTTAAACAGAAAGAAAAGGAGGGAGATCTTCAGATTACAAAGCCCCTCCTCCACAAACAGTTCCTTTTAATCCCTTTTTCTGAGTGGGTCAGTTCAACAAATGTATTCGGTGACTAGCCCTGTTCAGTTCCTGTTGCATCAATGGTTAACAGATTTTTTTTTAAGCCCAAGTTTCACAATCACTGTCTCAGAACAATGCCATATGCTGGTGGATTCTTTTGCAATGCAGAGTAGTTCTTCCTCAAGTCCATCTTCTCATCCCACATCTGCCTGCCACAGTGGCAATATCCCACTGGTTTGCCCTTGCTCCCATTCTTCCAAGGCGCACACAGAAGCTAAAAGCATCTTCTGGAAATAAAATCAGGAGCCAGCAAGAAGGCTCAGTGGATAAAGGTGCTTGCTGCTAACCCTGGCAACCTGAGTTCAATTCCCTCAGGCCCACAGGGTGGCCCATAACACACACACACACATACACACATACCAAAAAACGAAAATGTTTTTAAAATCACAAAATTTAAATCAGATCAAAAAACTCCCCTGCTCAAACCATCCCATGAGTCCCCATTACACTCTGAGTGACATTCAGACACCTTGCCTGGACTGTGACACTCTGTATGCCTTGGTCCCTGTTTATCCTGGTGGAACTGCCTCCCACGCCCTCTCCTCCTCATTCACGGTCTTTGACAACTCCAGGCCACTCTGGCCACAGGCCAAGCCAGTTCTCACCTCTAAGCTTTGCATATGCTGTTCCTTTCACTCACATGCCTTTCCCTGCTCTGCCCACACCAGCTCCTTCTCATCGCCAAACCCAGCCCTGTCAACAGCCTATTTCCTCTCCCACCCCGGTCAGCCTCCACCTCGCCATCACTCTCAGAAGAATGAGTGAGCACCAGCCCTAGGCCATAGCCTTCCCTGTCATTCATTTCCTCTGGCCAGGAACATGTGGAGGAAGGCGGACAGCGACTCAGTGCAGACACAGCAAAAGCCACGTCAAGCTTGAGGCCTTGGCGTGGAAAAAGGGATCGCCACAGGAAGGAATCGGGGCTGGAGGACTCTTGGCTTTAGTGCAAGGATAAGAAGGGTTCTGAAGTCCTGTGCCCACCTCACCTCATCCCGTGCCAACTGTGGGCTCTAGCATACCTGAGGTCACACTCCCACTTCTACCCCTGGGAGGAGAAGAGACTGCGGTAAGCTCCAGGCTCAGCGAGAGAGACCTTGTCTCAAGAGAATAAATTGCAAAGTGAGATCTTCCTCTGGACTCCATATGCACACCTACAAATGTATTCATGTGTGTGCATGCACACACACATACTAAAAAAGTGAAAATTACATAAATAGTACATCGGAAAATTTTCTTTGTTTCTTCTTCTGTTCTAAGGAGGGAGCTAAGGGCCTCACACATGCTGGACAAGCACTCTGCCACTGATCCACACTCCCAGCCTGCAATGGAGAAATCTTACCCTTTCCACATCTGAGTATATTCTGACCCCAAAGAAGATCACTTCACACACACACACACACACACACACACACACACACACACACACTACAAAAAGTTTTGAGGGCCAACAAGATGGCTCACGGGTAAAGGTGCTCGCTGCCAAGCCTGACAACCTGAGTTCAATCCCTGTTACCCAATTCCTGCACGTTGTCTTCAAGCTTTCACATAGGCCTTTAATCCCAGCACTTGAGAGGCAGCTCTCTGTGAGTTTGAGACTGACAAGGATTACAGAGTGAGTTCCAGGAGAACCTGAGCTAAAATAGTGAGATCCCGTCTCAAAAAAAAAAAAAAAAGTTTTGAGGTGCAGCCACCACAGGAAACAATTTGGTTCTTTCTCATAAAGTTAAACCTTAAATTATCACATGACCAAGCAATTCCATTTTTAGGTGTATACCCAAAGGACTGGAAAACAAGTATTCAAAGAATTTTCAAACCAGCGTGATTCACGGAAAACGCCAAGTGCCCACCAGAGACGAGAAGATGGGTAAAATATGGCATATTCACACAACAGAATGCTATTCAGACATGGAGAAGAATGGGGCTGTTATAAAGGCAGAACATGAATGGACCTGAAAACATGATTCTAAGAGAAAGACATGAAGGCCATACATACCATCTGTGGCCCTAGTGACAAGAAATGTTGAGAATACAAAAATCCACAGAGCTGGAAAGCAGACTAGCGAGGGTTAGGGACAGGGGAGGGAGGGTGGACAGTGACCGCTAAACGTGCATAAGGTCTCCTTTGGAACCCTGAAGAGGTGGCGGTACCCTCCATTTTGAAGGTGCTAGAATCAAATGTCTGTAAACTGTGCACTGTAACAGGGTTTGTTTCAATGGAGGGATGCAGCTAAGTGGTAGAGTGTGAGCACAGTGTGTGCAAGGGCATGACCATGTGTGCAAGGCCATGGATTCAGTCCCTAACATCAAAAAAAAAAAAAAGAGTTAATTTTATACTGGATAGCTAAGCCTCAATAAAAAAAAAATACATATATGAGGCCAAAATGGTGGTTCAGTGGGTAAAAGTGCTGGCCACACAAGCCTGATGACTCCAGTTCAATGCCTGGAAGCCAGATTAAAAAAGAACGTTCTGCTCTTCCAGAGGACCAGAGTTCAGTTCCCAGCACCCACATTAGATATTTCACAAGTGCCTATGACTCCAGCTCCAGGGGAGCTGACCCCGCTTCTGGTCTCCACAGGTACCTGTGCTCATGTGCACAAACCACACATACACATGATTGCACACACAATTACAAAGAAAGAAGGAAGGGAGGGAGGGAGGGAGGGAGGGAGAGAGAGAGAGAGAGAGAGAGAGAGAGAGAGAGAGAGAGAGAGAGAGAACACAATAGCCCATGTGGTGATGCAGGCCGCAATCCCAGCATTTGGGAGGCTGAGGTAGGATGGAGGATGATTGAGAATTTGAGGCCAACCTGAGCTATACAGTAAGACTTTCATTTTGTTTTCTTTTTAAGGGTCCAGCAAGAGGGCTCAGGCTCAGTGTGTAAAGGTGCTTACCGACACACACACACACTATAAATAAATGTGATAAAATTTAAGAATTTGGGGCTGGGTGTGATGGCACATTCTTTTAATACCGGCACTCAGGAGGCATGGGCAGGCAGATCTCTGAGAGTTCAAGATCAGCCTGGTCTACCAAGTGAGTTCCAGGCCAGCCAAAGCTACATAGTAAGACCCTGTCTCAAAAAAATTAATTAATAATGTGTAGCAATATAACAACGACTGGGTTTATCTCTTGAAGTTGTTGGGGGAGAGTTCAGTGGTATGTGAGGGCATGTCACATACACATAGTATGTTAGCCATTCCTATGACCATATTTCATAGGTTTGATTTGAGTTTGGGTTTAGGATTGAAATAGTGTCTCATAGCCCAGGCTAGGCCAAAATTTGCTCTGTAGTCCAAGCTGGCCTGGAACTCAAGATCCTCCTGCCTCAGCCTCTAAAGTGCTAGGATGACAGGCATGAGCCAATTCCCACAGCTTATTAGTATTCTGCAGAAGTGGAGGAAATGGGACTGAGGGTGTAGATCAACTGGTGGAGTGCTTTCCTAGTATACATGAAGCCCTGGGTTTGATTCCCAGCATCCCGGAAAACCAGATGTGGTGTCATGTGCCTGTCACCCCTGCACCTGGGAGGTAGAGGCAGGTGGATCAGAAGTTCAAGATCATCCTCAGCCACAAAGTCAGTTTGAGGCCAGTCTGGGCTACAAGGGACACTCTCTCATCAAAATAAAAAGTGAAACAAATTCAAACCCTAGGAAGGCTGTGGGAGGCTGGCAGGGCCATTTCTTCCCTAAACCAGCCCCAGGTGTCATCCTGATCAGCAGGATGCCCAGGCTGCCCTGTCTCAGCATCCCTTCCACTCTGCTGGGGCTGCCTTATGTGGCAGAGGTGGTACCATCAACCAGCCCCGCAGCCTAGCCTAGCCTAGCCCAACCCACACCCAGGGAGCGCTGGTTTGTCAGGTTCTGCTGGCAAGCTACCAGCCAGGGACTTGTTATACAAGGTGTGTGGGCTCACAAGAAAGAACTCAGAACATGTACCCTGGCCAGGTACTGCATACATGCCTTTTCCTGAATGTCGAGCACTGGCCAGGGCTTGACATAGGAACACCCCAAAGTTAATATATCACCCCACAAACCAGCCTCCCTCTCCTAGCCAATAGTCAAGGCAATCTGCTTCCTGTCCCAGCCTATCCTTGACTCTCAACACAAAACATCTGCCTCACCCTAGGGACTCCTCTCCCCCACCAAAGGGCCAGACTTTCAGGTCTGAGTTGAAAACAGCCTTTTGGGTCTGCTTCTCCACACTGAGCACGCCAAATGTCTGGAAATCAGAGGGAAAGCTCGGGGTCAGTTATCACGAATGAGGACAGAACTGAGCTGCAAAAGCAAGTAGGGAAGAATAGAGTGTTGATTTTAAGCACATAGATGCCTTGTCCCCAATAGATCCTGCCTTTAAAAGAAGTATTTATTTATTTATTATGGTTTTTCGAGACAGGGTTTCTCTGTGTAGCCCTAGTTGTCCTGGATCCTACTCTAGACCAGGCTGGTCTCAAACTCACAGAGATCCACCTGCCTCTGCTTCCTGAGTGCTGGGATTAAAGGCGTGCACCACCATTGCCCAGCCTAAAAGAAGTTCTAAGGTCACTGGCACCCTGGGATGTTATGACCTCTGCACACCATTGCAAACGTGGTCACACTTGGACACGAGCCACAGAAGGGATTCTATAGTGCTCTATCCCTTGTAGCTGTGTGACTTGAGGCGGGTGTCCATGCCTCTCTGAGTCTCAGTTGCTTCAGACAGGAACCATATTTCTCCACCTCGCAGAGCTATGATGACATATAGAATATTTATGAGTCATCGAGATGGCTCAGTGAGTAAAAGTACCTGCTGCCGAGCCTCACAACCTGGGTTCAGTCCCTGACACCCACATGCTTGAAGGAGAGAACAGACTTCCAAAAGCTGTTCTGTGACTTCCACACTTGTGCCCATACACACACACACATAGAAATTAAAACAAGAATCATATAGAATATTCAAAGTGTTCATTCACTATCAGGCATAGTACCACTTGTTACTGTAAACATATTCATTCCTGCTACCTGGACATCTGGGATTTACAGAACAAAGCCCAAAGCTAGTTGGTCATGGAGGAGAGATGAGGTCTCATTCTCTGAATATCTCCCAGGTCATCCGAGCCCCTCTGTGGTTCCCAACTCTGGTCAACACCAAGACATGAGCCCACGGCTAATGTTACCGCTCAGAAACCTAAGCTGGGCTCTACAGAGATGCCGAGGCCATCAGAAAGCGGCCCAGGATTTTGAGGTCAGACAGGGTTTGTTTGTTCCAATCCCAGCTTGCCCACTGAGTGTCCATAGGTATGCATTCCCTTTCTCTAGTCCTCAGTCTCCCCATCAGTCACATCAGAGTCTGGGCAGGGATCTCAGGGGTTTCATCTTCAAGACACTAGATGTTACAAGCTCTTGCTGGAGTCAGCTTCAAAACAGAGAGATTGGGAGGGAAGGGAAAACGTGGAGAGAGGACTTCACTGTGGGCAAAGGGGGCACGGTGAACTGTGAAGGCAGATGGACCAAGAAAGGGACTGTGAGTCAGGACCCACACACACTTGCCCGTGCAGAGGCCAAAGGCAGCCTCTTCCTCCCTATCTGTCACCTCAAGCCAGAGATCCCCCTTGTGAGGCTCAAGCTGGGCAGCCCATCAGTATTTCTAAAAGGCCCCAGAGACACCAGTCAGCACTTAAGGGATAAATGCCACCTTTGACTGATTTCCAGAGCTCATAGCCGAAAGTCGAGGGGCTGGGCCACCATTTTATTTCAAGAAGGGAACTTGGAGGTCCTGACACTTCTGTGGATGGGCACAGCATCTACAAGCAGATAGGTTTCATCCGCAGGATGAACAGCTTCAAGTATGCTGAAAAAAGTTGTGCCATTGAACTACATGCCAGCTCAGGCCTCCTCGTCAAGACAATATGTCAGGCAGCCCCTAAAGAGGTGTCCCAGAACAGAAATCTGTTCCCTCTGTCTCCACCACAGGTACTCAAAAATGAGCTACTCCAGGACACCGGGAGCACTCAGAAAATTTAAAAATTTTAAAACCCTACAACTGTCTGGGAGACACCGACATTTCGCTCCACCGAGTGTCCTGGTCATTCAACTTCATCCGCTGGTCGCGGGGTCCTGGAACTGACTGCGCCCACAGACGCACGCCCCGCCCCGCCCCGCTCAGGCCACAGCCGCTGGACCGGCTCACTCACCCGGGTCTAAGCCTGCCGAGCTCGATCCAGATCCAGATCTGCAGGTGCCGCCAGCCACCTCGGCTCTGACAGCGCGGTCTGACAGCCCCAGCCCTTTAAACCCGCCAGGCTGAGCCCTGAGCCCTTCCTCCCGGCGGCGGGGCCACGCCCATACGGCAACACCCCTGCCCTGCCGCTTGCCAGCCTGGCCCCCGAAATCCAGAGCACTAACTAGACCCAAGACACGGAGGCGGGGACAGGCGCCAAAAGCAGGAACTTAACAGACAGAGATGGAGATGAGAAGACTAAGACAGTTAACAGCCGGGAACCTTCAGACTCCATGGCTCTGACTCCTATTAGAGCTTTATTACCACTCAGGGTCACCCATCTCCCACACCAACCAACCCCTCAGAGTCCCAAGGCAGAACTGGCTCTCAAGCTTGCAGAGGAGTCCCTAAACCATCACCTCTGAGATCGTCACTGTCCCACAGGAGCGCTCTTTGAGGGCTCTCAAGAGTTCTCAGGCTCCATCAGGCCAAGGTCGGGGGGGCTACTACCTGCTTTTCCTGGACGCGGCCCTGCATGCCCTCCTGGGTGGGATTCTTCCGCTGTTCTTCCAGTCCTCCCAACACCATCTCCGTTGTCCCAGCACTTGGTAACAGGAGGACTGCAAATTCCAGGCCAGCCTGAGCTACTTAAGGAAAGAAACCCTGTCGAAGTGTGTGTGTGTGTGTGTGTGTGTGTGTGTGTGTGTGTGTGTGTGTGTAGTATTTGTTTATTTATAAATGTTGCAATCTATATAAAAGGGAGAGGGAGTGTTGGAGAAAAGGGGTACTGGAAATATGGCTCGGACATTTTAAGCACTTGCTGTTCACAATTGCCTGTATGTAAATCCAGTTCCAGGGCATAGGAGGCCAGAGGCTCTGCACTCATGTGTGCAGATACACACACACACACACACACACACACACACACACACAATCAAAAATGATAAAAAAAAATCTGTAAGTAAGAGTAATAATTTTTTAAAAGAAAAAAAAAGTGAAGGGGCAACCAGATGACTCATCTGGTTAAAGGCGGTTGCCACCAAGCACGACTTCTTGAGTTCAATCCCCAGGACCCATGTGATGGAAAGAGAAAACCAACGCCCACAAGTTGTCCTTTGACCTCTACAGGCCCGCCACAGACCGCTGTGATCCACACAGTACTTAAATAAGTATAGAAAGTGGAGATGACTCAGGCGTCAAGAGCATCTATTGCTCTTGCAGAGGACTCGAGCTGGGTTCCCAGCACCCACGTGACAGCTCACGACCATCTGTAATTCCAGTTCCAGGGGACCCAGCACCCTGTTCTGACCTTGAGGGCACCAGGCACGCACATGATGCCCAAACATACATGCAGGCAAAAACACTCATGTATACAAAATAAAATAAATAATAAATCTAAAAGTATAAAATTTTAAATGAATAAATGAAAACAAAAAAGATGAAGGGAGAGTCTCCAGAAGCATTAGACTGTTCAGCTCCCACCTCAGCACAGCCCGCCCACTCACAGGCACCCTGACCTTGCACCGGGATGTTGTCCTTGGCCAGCCCATCTGCCCCAACCTTAGATGTGAGACAGAGCACATGGCTGGGGTGGGCAGGCAGCTGACATGCGGGGAGAACTAACTGAAGACTAACTAACTAACTAACTAACTAACAACACTAGGCCTGCACTTCAGAGATTCCCTTCTCTCTCCAGTCAGCCTCTCTCACTCTGCCCTGGGAAGGTGGGGATGCGAAGTGAAGAACAAGAATTAGAAACAATGGAAGCTTTCTGCTTGGAAACCACAGAAGAGAGGGCAGACCAGGTGGCCTGAAGCAGGTGATATTAGAGCTAGGTCTGTGGGGAGAGGTTGAATTTCAACCCGTTCGCCAGAGGGGGTGGGGCTCAGGCACAAAGAAACCTGAAGGTGCAGCCCGGCAGGTGGCTTTTCCTGGCCTGGGGTGTGAGAGTTGAAGAGGCTAGAAGGGCCCAGGAGCTAATGGGAGGGCCTTGAGGGTCAATTTCAGTGGATGCTGGTTGGTCTGGTGGGCCATGGGGAGTCACAGACAGTGTCTGAGCAAAAGTGCCCCCATATTGCTTGCCTAGTTTTAAAACATATTAGAACCTACTTATCTTTTTACTTGTGTGATTTAGTTTTGCTGATGATGCTGATGGTGCTAATGAAGACCTTAATGGGACATGGAAGATACACAAATTTCCAAAGGCAGAGAGTTTGAGAAGGATCTTTCCAGTGGCTGGAAATGGCTAATGGAGACCTGGGGGGGGGGGGGGGGGTTTTTAGGGCTGAGGCCCAAGACCCTTAGCCACCTCCATCACAGGCTGGATGGGAAGATACAGACGGATGAATACCAGGGAAGATGAATAAACCCAATAGTCTGGGTGTAGAGGCACCGGCAGTAGGCTTCCTGGCTGTGCGGTGTTAGGAAAGTCACGCAGCTGCTCTGAGCCACCCATCCTTCTACAGATAAAATGGACAGTGAAATGAGGTGGTGCTTGCAGAGCGTTCTGCCCTGCATCTGGCATGGAGCAAATACTGGCCCTTTGAGCTTGGGAATTGATGTGTGCCAGCTTAGCAGACACGGGCAGTATCTCCTGATACTTTCGGTCATCACACTGGGGTAAAAGGTGCCACTGGCATGTCATCGGTGGAGAGCAGAGATGCCCTTCAGTGTCCTACCACACACAGCACACCCCCCAGCAACAGAGACTAATGGGTCACAAGCGTCAGCAGTGCTAAGGAGAACTCTAACGCCGTCACCTTCAGTCCACAAGGGCCGTGGGATGTTCAGGTAGGCAGCAGGACACATGTGAGAGTCTGAGTCACCTCACTGGGGTGAAAGTAGACACCATGGGAGTGGGTGGATGGGTCACTTGGGTGAAGGGGGAACACGGAGCTGTGCATGGAGTCGAGTGTGGGTGACAGGCACACTCACAATGAGGACAGGCAGAGGCAGGACTGGGGGCGGAGATTAAGGAAGGCAGTGACAGGTAACATCACATGAACGGTCTATCACAAGGACCCTGGGCCTTCACCAGGTCACAAAAGGATCCATGGGCTGAGCCCCTCATTTCTCTCCTTCCCTCTAAAGCCTGCTGTGGCTCCCTCTTAGTTGAACCCAAGGCGAAAGCCAGCAGGTGAACACAGAGGGGTTCACACTGGTCACCTCCCACTTCACAGAATGGGGGTGGGCAAAAGAAAGGAGACAGGATGGGAGCAAGACCACAGAACTGGGTGAGCCAGAAACAATCACTAGACTTAGGAGCTGGTTCAGGACAGCTGTGTGGACTCCAGAAGCAGAGCACAGCAGGGGCCAGTCAGTGCTCCAGAAAATGACACCCCCTGACCCATGCTTATACAAGAAGCCCCTATTATATCATTAAAAAAAGCAAGAAAGTGAGAGGGGAAATTGTTGGGAAGAAAGGGGTGAGAGTGAGATGGAGGGATGAATATGCTCAAAATGTAGTATATACATGTATGAAATTCAAAGAATTCATTTAAAAATAATGTTTGAGACAAGGTCTCACTGTGTAGCCCTGGCTGTCCTGGAACTCACTCTGAAGACCAGGCTGGCCTCAAACTCCCAGAGATCCATCTGCCTCTGCCTTCCATGGAATTAAAGGCCTGTGCTACTATCCCAGCACCATCAATTTTTTAAAAGGTCTTTCCGGGGTCTGGAGAGATGGCTCAGCAGTTAAGAGCACTTACAGTTCGGGAGGAGGATCCAGGCTCAGTTCACTGCACTCACTGTAAGCAACCCACAACCACCTGTAACTTCAGCTCCTCTTCTGACCTGACAGGCACTGTACGCATGGGCGCACACATACTCTACCACAAATCAACATCATTAAAGAATTTTTTATCTTAAAAATGTGAGAGGCAAGGGCAGACTGGTCTCTGTGAGTTCAAGGCCAGTGTGGTCTAGATAGTGAATTCTAAGCCAGCAGGCTACATAAAGAGACTCTCTCTCTCAAAAAAAAAAATCTTTAAAAAGTATTTTTTTTATGTAAAAAAGATGGCTCAATGGTAAAGATACTTGCTGACAAGGCTGAAGGCCTGAGTTTGATCCCCATGACCCACATTATGCTGGCTAGTGTATGTCAGCTTGACATAAACTTGAGTCATCAGAGAAGAGGAATCCTCCACTGAGAAAATCCCTCTATAAGATCAGGCTGTAGTCAAGCTTGTAGGAGGTTTTCTAAAACAGTAATTCATGGGGAAGGGCGCTGCTCTGGGATGGTGGTCCTGAGTTCTATTTTAAAATAAAAAGCAGGCTGAGCAAGCCAGTAGGCAGCACCCTGCCATGACCTCTGCATCAGCTCCTGCCTCCAGGTTCCTGCCCTGCGTGAGTTTCTGTCCTGACTTCCCTTAATAATGAACAGCAATACCAAAGTGTAAGCCAAGTAAATCCTTTCCTCCCTAACTTGCTTTCGGTCATGTTGCTTCATCATAGCGATAGTAACCCTAACTAGGACACACATGATGAAAAGAGTCACCTCCTGCAAGCTGTCCTCTAACCAACGATACACTGCCAATGACACTCCTCTTCCAATAAATAAATGTAACTTTGAAAATGAAGTTAAAAGGTATTTCCCAGGGCTCCCAAAGCTGAGCAAGAGTTTGCCCTCCTCAGCTGGGCTGTGGTGGCGCATGCCTTTAATCCCAGCACAGGCAGATCTCTGTGAGTTCGAGGCCAGCCTGGTCTACAGAGCTAGTTCCAGGACAGCTAGGGCTTGTTACACAGAGAAACCCTGTCTCCAAACAAACAAACAAACAAAACAACAACAACAAAAAGAGTTTCCCCTCCTCTGACACTGTTGGTGGGAAGGTAAAGCAAGAGTTCCAGAAGTTGAGCACAGAATTATCATGTCACTCAGAGATTCCACTCCTAAGTACAGACCCCAAAGAATTGAAAACATATACACATGATCACTTTTGTACTTACAGTAGCACTATGCGTGATCAATAAAAAGATGGAAAAATTAAGTGACCCATCAAAGAAAAAAGGAAAGCAGCTCATCTGGGTGATAGAATAGTAACTGAAAGGTTTTTTGCACCCCGATAAAACTCGCTGCTGCTGACACAGCAATTCAAATCAGACCGAATTAGAAACAGCCCCGGTTTAATGGGTAAAGCATTCCCGGATGATTCTCTGGCCCACTAGAGAGGAGACAGGGATGAGAGACTGGAAAACCACGTGTCTGTTTTGGGGGATGCACCTTAAATACCCTGTGGGAGTGGTCTTGAGCATCTCTGGGAGAGGAGCTGTGTTTGGTGGGCTTTGAAGGGGCAGGTTTGGGGAAAGAGATGGGAGAGGGGAGTTGAGGTGCTTCTACCAGAACATTCCAGACTCTTTGGGTATAGGGATGCCAGGGTGCCAGGGGCTGAGGCGGAGCTCCCACACAAACAGTAATTGGTCATAAAAACTAATGATATGTTTTTCTTTCGGTTTTTGAAACAGTGCCTCATGTACTCCAGGCTGGTCTCAAATGTCTGACCCTCCTGCCTCCACCTCCCAAGTTCTGGGATTATAGGCCTGTGCTGCTACATCTAGCTCCAAACTCCTTCTTTCTCTCTCTCTTTTTTTCTTACATCCATTTATTTATTTCTATGTGTGTATATATATGTATGTGGGGGAAGACACAAGTGTTCATGGAGGTCAGAGGACAACCCATGGGACTTGGTTCTCTCCTTCTACTACGTGAGTCCCCGGGACCAGACTCCAGTCATCAGATTTGGTGCCACGTACCTTTACCTGCTTAAGTCCTTTTTCTTTCTAATTCTATGTTTACGGGTGTTCGGCCTGCATGTATGTCTATATACCGTGTGTGTGCCTGATGCCCGAGGAGTTCAGAAGGTGTCAGATTCCCCCAGAACTGGAATTAGGACCACCACGTGGGTCCTGGGAACTGAACCAGGTCCTCTGCAAGAGCAACAAATGCTCTTAACCACTGGACCAACTCTTCAGCCCTCACCATTTTGTTTTTTTTAAGTCAGTGTCTCACTTTATAGCCCATACTGGCCCTGAACTGACGATCCTCCTGCCTCAGCCTCCTGAGTGCAGGCATTACATGCAAGACCATGCCCGATTCGGTTACTTTTGAAGTTTTATCTATTTTGTATGTATATGAGTGTTTGCCTGAAGGGATGTCTGTGCACCACATGCATGCAGTGCCTGAGAAGGCCAGAAGGAGTTACAGAAGGTTGTGAGCCACCATGTGGGTGCTGGGAATGGAGCCCCAGTCCTCTGCAAGAGCAACCAGTGCTCCTAACAGCTGAGCCAACTCTCCAGCCCCTCAATTTATTACTTTTTTAAAAGATTATGAGCTAGGGGAGTGGTTTGGTGGTAGATCATTTCCACGGTATGTACGAAATCTTGGGTTCCACAATAAATTCAAACGGAACACTGAAACAAAGTGAATCTGGCTTAATAGAAACACCCTGAACTGGGTGGTGGTGGTGCATGCCTTTAATCCCAGCACTCAGGAAGCAGAGGCAGGTGAATCTCTGAGTTTGAGGCCAGCCTGGTCTGTAGAGTGAGTTCCAGGATGGTCAGGGCTACACAGAGAAACCCTGTCTTGAAAAAGAAGAAGAAAAAGAAAGAGATAAGGAAAAAGAAAAAGAAAAGGAGAAAGAAAGAAAGAAAGAAAGAAAGAAAGAAAGAAAGAAAGAAAGAAAGAAAGAAAGAAAGAAGGAAGGAAGGAAGGAAGGAAGGAAGGAAGGAAGGAAGGAAGGAAGGAAGAAACACCCTGGAGGATAGAAACAGCTAAGAGTTATTTTTACCAGTCCCAGACCCTGGATCAAGGGTCTTCAGCAGTTACAGAGAGAGAGAGAGAGAGAGAGAGAGAGAGAGAGAGAGAGAGAGAGAGAGAGAGAGCGCAAGCACAGATCCAGCTGTAGGCAAGCCTGTAGGGCATTCTCTTAATTACCACTGTGGGTGGTGCCATCCCTGGGCTGCTGGTCCTGGGTCCTATAAGGAAGCAGGCTGAGCCAGCCATGGAAAGCAATCAGTAAGCAGCACCCCTCCATGGCCTCGGCCTCAGCTCCTGCCTCAGGTTCCTGTCCTTGCAAGTTCCTGCCCTCACTGCCTTTGAAGATAAACTCTTATATGGATACCAGATCCTCAGGCTGGGCTCCAAGTGCCTTTTCCTGCTAACCATTTCCCTCCTGCTTCTGCCTGGCACACAGTGACAGCAGGCAAGAAAGCATGCTGGCATGCTGGGCAGATGCTGGGCAGTGGGTGAGACACACCATGTATGCATGGTGGCGGTGGTGGTGGCGGTGGACATTCATTCACAACCCAGGCACTGCATCCTCACGGAAAGAGTTTATTATAATATGACATAAAGAGACAGAAAGACAGAAGAGAGAGAGAGGAAGAGAAGAGAAGAGAAGAGAAGAGAAGAGAAGAGAAGAGAAGAGAAGTGGAGGTGTGCACACCTCAGGGCGAGAAAGAAAGAGAGGGGAAGAGAGAGAGGAAGGGAAGGGGTTTTTCCTTAAAATGAGACTTTTACGTCAGGATTCAGGGTGGCCCCAAGGGGTGGGATTTCAAGGGGTGGGTCAGAATATTAACATTCCTCCATTTTGATTATTATAAAAAGAGGTGAGTTATGGAAGCAAGTGGGGGAACAAGGGTGCTGAATTCCCGAGACTCTTCAAGCTGACAAGGGTGAACTGGGGAGGAGGGAACTGGGAGTCATGCATGGCGAAAGATCTCAGGAAGCTGGGAAGGCAGGTTGCAGCAGTGGTGTTCCAGGAGCCTGGGGGGAAATGGCATGCCTGCCAAATCAGGAGTATAGAAGCCACGGCATCTGCCGTTTCTCTGGAGGTCAGGCAGGAGCAGTGAATCTGCAAAATACGCTCAAAATATAGGTGGGGTCAAAAATGGGCTCTGGAGACTGTTAGTTTTCATCAGACCAGATTTCTTGATACAGTGGCAGAACTTTTCCCAAGAACCTCCAAGCATCTGTAAGACAGCTGGAATGGAGTTACATCATAGCAAAGGGGTTAAAAATCTATAGAAATTTAAGGACTCTTAAGAACTCGCCGTAGTCAGTATTCTATCAATTTATCAAAGCTGCATTTATCAATATTAAAACTTTGAACCTCTGAAGTTATATCTGAAACCAGCCTATTCTGTACCATGAAGTCTGTGAATGAGGCATACCTGTCTGTAATTTTAATAGGAAACTTATTAATGAGCTGCCAGTAATCTTGGGACTGGGGCTATTAAACTGATCCACCCTTGTCATCAAACATCATCAGGTCTGAGAAGGATAAATTTAAGGAGAAGTGAGACAGCTTTCCAGCTACCTGGGCAGCAGTCCCAAGTCTCTCCGTGGTTGTTGGGAGACAGAAGCCCCAAAGGCAGCAGTTGTTCAGCTGATAGGCCCAGAAGATTGACAGATTTTTTTCTGTGGAGTAGAAATTTGGAGAGACTGACCCACCTTGACTTTGCAGTATGGGGCAATCAGTCCTCCATTGTTCCACTTATTCACAATCTGAACAGGATCTCAGCTTTTCACTGTGTGGCCAGCCTTGCCATAAGCTTCCGGGTGGAAGCTCTTCTGTGACCATCTACCTTCTTGGAGAAGATACAGGATGCTGCCAGGAGCTGACATGTCTCTCTATCATAAAAGCTTTTATACTAAATGTCATATTCTCAGATCTCTAAAGGTGTTTGAAGACTGGGGGAATAAAATCTGTTAGATGTATTTATAACTTTGAGAGCATATATATGACTTAAATCTGAATGTACAGGTTTCCCAGTTAGATACAGCTTAATGAAGTTAGCAAGGACAGGGGGGCTCACATTCTTAAGCCTGAACAGACCTTGAGCAAGGAGAGACATTTTTTAAGATGATGGCAGGGATATCTGAATCTATCACATTTTAAGGCCCTGATCTTTGAGTACAGCCAGATTATAATCCTGAATAATTTATGTAGAAATAATTTCTCAAGGTTATGTAATACCTCTTTTGTTCTGCATTGAGAAGGTCAAGTGTCTTATCTTATTGCAATATTGGGTCCAGTTTCTTGGTATATCAATGGTCATTAGGTAGCCAGTTCAGATCCCTATGCCAGGGGTTCCATCCTGAACTTAGCCCTGAAGGCTGTCCTGGGAACAGGGGGCACATGATGACATATTCTCCTCCATAGCTGCTTCAAGCTGAAATAGGGCACAGGTGCTCAGGATCCTGGATAGTCAAAGGTAAGGAGGGAGCCCAGGAAATGGGGTATTTATCAAAAGTATGTGGTCATCTGACCTAGCTGTAGAGACAGGAAACAATTATGTTTGGCTGGTCCGGTCCACATCACACAGACGAGAGTCTCTGCTGACATCCATAGCAGGGAAAGCGCTGCTGTGGGATGTTCTGTATGGCAAATGTGTTGCTAATAAAGCACTGATTGGACTGTGGGCCAGGCAGGAAAACTCTAGCCACAAATGGCGCCAGAACGTGGGGCAGGAGTTTGCACCTAAAACCTGAGAAAAGATTCTAAAACGGAGCTAAAAACAGCTTCCTAATTATCTCTCTCAAATGAGCGGCAGCTTGCCAGCTTGAGCTACTTGTGGGTTCCTGGCGTGCTTGTTTGACCTGCAGTATGGCGGGAATGAGGCCTCTGCAAGTGGCACATTAAGCTGCGTGGTGGATTTAGCCTTTCCTAGCACAAAACAAAAAGAAGAGGTTTCTGGGCTACACGCTGCTTTGATAGAAGCATAGACCCACGAAGGCTCCCAGAGCTGATGGTAAACGTATCACCGCCATGTTGGGAAGCTGAGGTGGGCGGAGCCAGCAGCCACAGCACCTTTTCAGTCTTAGAATGCTGCAGTTTAAAGTAACAGGTTCACAATAAGACAGATTCAGATGGAACAAGACTTTAAATGCTTTGAAATGTGTGTAAAAAAATACGTAGGCTTGAAAGAGACAAAAAAAAGGTGATATATAAAGAAATAGATAGTTTTGAAAAATAAAGTCTTTAAAGAGACAGTAAAGGTAGTATAAAATATAAGCCACGTAAAGATGGATATCACACAGAGAATCTGCATTGTGTTGTCTTTGGGATTCTTAACTGCAGAGAGATATTTGATTGTAAAGGAAGCTAAGTTAAACCAATATGTATATTTTAAAGATACCTTGACTTCAAAATTTGGATGTAAGGATATGTTGCTTTGGAAAGGAAGCTCTGATTTTGTTTCCACAGAAAGCCAGAGGCTATGGATTTGTTCCAGATTAAGATACATCAGGTTTGACCAGCCAAGACCACCTGAAAGGTCTCCGATGACACCATGGCCCAGATGATCCAACATCCAGAACCGTTTCAAGGCAACTGGCTCAGACGATACACCCTCACGGACTACTCCATGATCCTAAAATTTTCTTTGTGTCCCCATAAGATACAGCGCCCCCCTCCAGCAGGAAGCAGTAAGAGAAGCTACGCCCAAATTCCCAAATTATATGTAATTTACTTTGTTAAGGTTAAAACCTTCCTTTTTGAAAAAAAAAAAAAAAGGGGGGGGAAGTGCTGTGGGATGTTCTGTATGGCAAATGTGTTGCTAATAAAGCACTGATTGGACTGTGGGCCAGGCAGGAAAACTCTAGCCACAAAGCGCTGCAGGTTGTGGTCCACAACTGCTGCTTCCATGTTTCTGCCAGCCTGCTGAGATATAGACTAGAAACAAGAGTTAAGACTTATGAATTTATTTGGAACCTTTTGTCCCATGGTCTTAGTGACTGGGAAAGGGAGACCAGGAGGGAGAAAATAACCATCCTCAGGAACAGACACATGAGGAAACTCATTTATCTGGAGGTCGTTTGACCTCTGTGAAGTGGATCCAATGGCTTCTTTTGATCTTCTGAGGTTTATATGAATTCTTATTTTATAAAAAGAAATAAAAGTTTTAGATTAATTAGTATTATCAATCAGTACTGAAATCCATAGCATAGGAGAGCAGACAATGGGTGTCTGCAAAACAGCAGAAATAGACTCATACCCTTGAGTTCTAGCAGAATTACAGATTTGTGTTTAAAAAGTATGTATAACTGGTATTTATATCCTGAACCATTTATTAAGAGACCTAAAGATTGCTCCCAAGGAAAGGTTCAAGATCTCTCGAATGTCTTCTTGCAATACCAAAAATAAAGCACGTGGCATTTTAAAAAGATTTAAAATCTCTTAAGCATTATTGTTGCTACATTATCCCATTATCCCAGCGTGGGATCTTGCTGCCCCTGCCCACAACTGGGTCAGGAAGTGACTTCCTGGTGCCCTTAGTAAAGATGGTGGTGAGGTCATATGGCCTCTCCCCCTTTGACCTTAGCAAAGATAGCGTCTGCCTGACCACATAACAGCCTTTATCAAATATGGTGACTGTGATGGTCATGTGGGTATTTTTTGTTTTGTTTTGCAAAATAAACTGAAAAGATAAGGAACATATAAACTGAGGCATTTAGAAGTCAGTCAGAAAGAAATACAGATGGCCGTATCAATCTGCACATAGGAAACAGACTTCGTGAAAGAAAGACGGAGAAAAGTTTTTTGGGAAACTTTTACAGTTAATGCATTGGAGCTCAGAGGCGGTGATGTGGAGGGGAACAGGAGACAGAGTAGCAGTGCAGCCTAGTGGAGAGAGGGACCCCCTGGGCTATGGCATGGTGTGAGTGGCCGTGGTGGGGGCAGGGGCTACGCTCCACTTGGCTTGGCCCAACAGCATGGGCCGCAGTGGTAGTGGCAGCAGCAGAAATACAGTCAAGTGAACAGACATTTGTGCGGCCAGGCTATGGGCTGCCAGAGGGGGGCGGGGCTTGGTTCCGAGTGGAGCAGAGGCGCCTGCATGGGAGGGAGTAGGCGCATTTTCCACAGAGAGTTATTAAGGTCCAGCGGACTGACCTCCAGTGTCCCAGAGGGTCAGCAAGGGCCAACGATAATGGTGCAAGATAGCCAATGGACCATCGTACCCAAGGCTTTGGGCCGTGGAATTGAGTGGGCACAGCTGTCTCCATGTGCCGTCACATTGGGACAGGGGCCAGAGGGCTTAAAGCCCAAAAGACACGTGTGGCACCAATGTTATGATACACTGTATGGGGGACCCCGAGGGTATCCTGCACGTGCAGGGAAACACGCTGG
>CABHPP010000078.1:29721-64122 GCA_902168425.1 Peromyscus attwateri | reverse complement strand
AGGTTCATGTAGTCCATCACAGTGGGTAAGGCATGGTGAGGTTCATGGCAACTTGTGGCCCTGTCCATGGGAGCATGAGGCTGCTTGTCCATGTCTTATTGAGTGAAGAGACAGAGAGGGCTTGGGCTGGGACTGGACCAGGCTGGAACCCATAAGTCCTGCCCTGTGGCTCTATGTTTGCCAGCAAGGTCCCATGTCCAAAACCTTGTACAACCTTCCCCAAACAATGCCACCAGAAGGAGACCAGTTAGCTGACCCAACACATGAGCCTATGGGAGGACATTTCATATTCAAACATTAACAACTTGTTTAGAAATATTTCCTTTAAGTTCGAGGCCAGCCTGGTCTACAGAGTGAGTTCCAGAACAGCCAGAGCTGCACAGAGAAACCCTGTCTTGAAAAACCAAAACCAAACCCAAAAAACAAACAAAAAGAAAGAACGAAAGAAAGAAAAAGAAAAGAAGAAAAAGAAACAAAGAAAAATAAAAAGAAATAATTCCTTTAGAATACTTAAGCAAGCAAGCTTAAGGAATGGAAGTGAGTGTGACCCCTGACTCCCTCACACATCATCTGTCTCTTGCTTGACTCAGCCTTTTTTCCTTTGCTTGCTTTGAACTCTTTTCTGTAGTGTTCTTAATCTTTGTTTTAAGGCAAAATCTAAATTATCCAAAAGTATGAAAATGTCTTTTCTAAGATTTATTTTATGTGTATGAATTCTTTACTGCATATATATATCATATGTGTGATGCTTGGTACACATGGAAGTCAGAAGAGGGCCTCAGATTCCCTGAGTTGGTTATAGGTGGTTGTGAACCGCCATTGCTGGGAACCAAACATGATCTTCTGGAAGAACAGTCAGTGCTTTTAACCACCAAGCTATCTCTCTGCCTATAATTTTTTTTTTTTTTTAAAGAAGACTTTCAGAGGGGCTAGGAAAAAGTCAGTGAACACTAAGTCAAAAGGATACTGGAGAAGATAAATAACCTACAGACTGGCTCTGTGGCTCCTGATTTAATGTTCATTCTACTAAGTCAGGGAATGGGTAGCAAGACACAGGATCCCAGTGTCTTGATTAATCATGTTCACTCTTTTGGCACAAGCTACCCCAAATAGCATAAAAATGATTTTTATAAACAATCATGTTCACACAAAATGGAGATGAGTTTGCTTAAGTGCTCTATCTCAGACAAACATGTCCTAAAACTGCCCTCGATAAATGAAATATATTTTAGAGTAACAGTTTTTATTTGAAGACAGGGTCTTACTCTGTAGGATTGGCTGGCTTGGAAATCTCTATGTAGACTAGTCTAGCCTCAAACTCACAGAGATCCTGCCTCTGCCTCCCAAACACTGGGGTGATAGGTGTACACTACCATGTCTAGCCCAAAGTCACAGTTTTGCAAACAGATTTTTTTTTAATTTTAAATTATGTATTTGTGTGTTTGTGTGTATGTATTAGGTGTATGGACTTAAGTGTAGCTGTGTTCTGCCTGACTTGGGTACTAGGAGCCAAACTCGGGTCCTCTGCTGGAGCAGCAAGTGCCCTTAACTGCAGAGCCATGTCTCCAGCCTGAAAAGCTACACTCTAACATAACACATAGGGCCCTGACAAGTCCAATTTCTCTCCCTCCCTAAGGCAAAGATGATTGCTTTGCCTTAACCCAGAAGGACTGCCACTGGCTTTAAGATAAGAAACATTTATTTTACCCTGGGAAAATATGTCTCAGAAATTAAAACTCCTTTTTATTTTTATTTTTTTTAAAGAAAAGGTAGGGAAAAATAACATCAATGGCTCCCATAGACTGAAAAATTGCCACATATTATTTCAATGATAATTACGTGCAAGGCACATGCCCTTTGGCTCACAGGTTTCCCTCAGAACATGATGAGATTCTCTCTCATTCATTTACATCCTCTTAGGTCATCTCAGCTTTTAGCTGCTTTGAATAGCACCACTAGGACCTAGACGCCTACAGAGATACACTGTAAAGTGGTGCGAGGCAGAGCAAAGCCAGGAAGCATAGACTGGAATCAACTTACTTTGGAGCTAGCTGTGCTGATATTGGCTATGTGAGCTTAATCAAGGACCTGGCTCCTTCATCTGTACAACAGCATTATGGCTGTGAGACTGACAGGGGCGATGGGGGGTGGTGAGCACATATATGTGGTTTACACAGTACTTGGCTGTCATTTTCACTGCTCCTGAACTGGCCCTGATTGAGGATTCAAATGCAATAATTCATGTAGAAAGTGATCTGGCTATGCCTGCGTGAGGGCACAGAAGTGAGACAGAGAAGAAAAGGAAACAAAAGAAAGCGGGGTGGGGGTGGGGGGCGGTTGTTGCTATGGAGCAACTTAGCACTATTGGCAGATAGGATTCCATCCCTCCAGGGGACTCAGGCAACAGTAAAGAGCATATCAATGCGTTTTTCCTTGCCAGGTTGTGAGGGAGCTGGGCTGTTTACCCTTATCACCATATAGTTCTTGTCTGAAGACTGTTAGAGCCTTAGCCAGCTAGTTCCCTGGCCTTCTGCCAGACCCTAGGGGACAGGTTGATGAGGAGTAGACATTGGTGTTCATAGGATGTTCTTAGTACTAAGGTGTGGGTTCTGTCTGTGGTATGTGAGGAAGTGGCATGGACTGAGAAGCAAGAGCTTTACAATGTCTGTTGCCCTGACAACAGGGGCCCGTGCGAAACACATTTACTCTTCATATTTAAAATTTTTATTATGAAGAGACCTTTGAGGTTCTTTTACAGTTGGACAGGTACAGGAAAGGTGTTTGTTGTGAGCATTTATTGTTTCTGTCTGAGGAGTGTCTTTTCCCTTTGCTTCCCCTGGGAAATCCGTCTCCTCGTATCCTTGAGATGATTTGGGCCCCACCTTCTTTCCTTCCCAGTTCCATCTCTTCTCCTACCCCATTCATTATCACAGGAAATCACAGGAAAGGACAATGTGTTCTTAGCCTAGCAGAACACTCCCAGTCAGCTGGTTACAGGGACCAAATGAGAGGTGCGTTCAGGACCCTAGATGTAAGCATCTCTTTTCCCTAGGGTACCCGCATCCTTCTTGGCATATAGTTGCTAGAGCTACTCACAGACTTTTTTCTTCTTTATAACTAGGAGCTGTGAGTTCTGGGCTACTAACAATTATCTTGCTCTCTGTGGGGAAGAAGAAGACGGGGAAGGAGGAAGAGGATGAGGAGGAAGAAGAGACAGCCTTGAAGACAAATATACTTCTGGTTGAAGTGAGTTATGCCTTTGGACCTGCTGGTTATATGAGCCAATGTAGTTATTACTGTCACTGGCAATAAGAGTCCTGATAAAGCATTTACTATATAGGTAGTATGTCATGGTCTAAGACATCTTTTAATAACATCATGTCCAGTGTAAATTCCTGAGTTGTTGTGAAAGCTACTTAGGTAGCTGTTGGAGGCAGGCATGCACTGACTGCTTTTTTATTTTTATTTTTTTACAACTCAGAACATTTTTTTTTCTTTCATTTGAGGTTTTGTTACATAATATGCAATTGCTCAGTCACAGCATCAAATAACTTTTGAGTCCCACCTGTGAGAAAGCTAGTCTCTGCAATTCTTTGGGTCCTAACTGCGTGAAGGAAGAAGCCTGCCTTTGGTATTAATACATCCTCAGTACCTTTGTCTCCTCTCTCTTGCTACTAAAGCTCTAAGCTCGGGCTCAGGCAGTGTCGACATAGGATTTCAGAGGATCTTTTCAGTTTGTCTTGTGTTTTTCAGTTTTCCTGTGCTTATTTAGGCTAATTACCATTTTTCTCTTGATTAATTTTGAAGCATAATTCCTTTAAAAATTGTAGTACATGTGAGCATCATGGGGGCATAGCTCAGTGGTGGTATGCATACTTAGGGTGTGTCTTAGTCAATGTTCTATTGCTGTGGAAAAAAAAAACAAAACACCATGACCAAGGCAACTCTTATAAAGGAAAACAATTAATTAGGGGCTGTATACAGTGTCAGAGGCTTAGTCCATTCTCATCATGGCAGGGAGCGTGGTGGCACGCAGGCAGACGTGGTGCTGAGGGTCCTACATCCTGATCTTCAGGCAGCAGGGGCGGCAGAGAGCCTGGGCCTGGCATAGGCTTTTGAAACCTCAAAGCCCACCCCGACGGACACACTCACTCCAACAAGGCCACACCTCCTAATCTTTCTAGTTCTTTCAAACAGCTCTTCTGCCTGGTGACTAAGCATTCAAATATATAAGTCTATGGGGCCCATTCTTATGCAAACCACCACAGGACCTGTGAGGCCTTGGATTTGATCCTTAGCATAAGGGGGTGGGGGTGGGGAAGGGCAGAGCCAGGTGTGGTATACCACACATATATATAATCTTAGCACTTAGCAGGGTGAGGGAGGAGGTTTAAGAATTCAGAGTCAGCCTGGGTTGCATAGTGAGTCCTCATCACACACACACACACACACACACACACACACACACACACACACACACAGCAAGATAAAGTAAATTTGAAAAGTGGGTAAGTTCAAAAGAAAAATACAGTATAAATAATAAGGCTAGGATAATAGTATGGCAAAAATGGTAGATGTGACCTTAAAAGATTGTAGATGGGAATCACTTGCTTAGTATGAGAGTGTCCCTGCTTGTACAGGCGGAGAGGCAGGGAATAAGCAAGGGTCCATTCAAGTGATCATACCTTCATGCTCTGATTTTGTTTTAGTTTGTCTGATGCGACTTTAACTAAAGAACGAAACTAATTTTGTGAAGAAAGAGCCTCAGCTCATTTGTGGGTTAAAACACAGAATGCAGTCTTTCTCAACCACTGCTAGATGCTAATAGAGCCCTGTACTTTCAATTTTTTTTGGTTTGGTAACTTCCAGTAATTAAAAAATCACATTCAGATTTTTAAGTCTCAACCCTAGTTTTTGAAAAAAATTTCACCCATGTTTGCTGTGGGCTGTTCTGTATGGCAAATGTGTTGCTAATAAAGCACTGATTGGCCAGTGGCTAGGCAGGAAGTAGGCGGGACTAACAGAGAGAATTAAAAGAGCAGGAAGGGAGAAGGAGCCAGACTGCCTGCCAGCCAGCAACCGCCAAGACAAGCAGCATGTAAAGATGCCGGCAAGCCACGAGCCATGTGGCAAGGTATAGATTTATAGAAATGAATTAATTTAAGATATAAGGACAATTAGCAAGAAGCCTGCCACGGCCATACAGTTTGTAAGCAATAGAAGTCTCTGTGTTTCCTTGGTTGGGTCTGAGCGGCTGTGGGATTGGCAGGTGAAAGAGATTTATCCTGACTGTGGGCCAGGCAGGAAAACTCTAGCCACACATGTTAGATCCATATCTCTTTTCTTCCCCTTCTCTAGCACTGGCTGGAGTGGGCTCCTGTCTTAGTTAGGGTTTTATTGCTGTGAAGAGACACCATGACCATGCCAACTCTTACAGAGGAAAATATTTAATTGCGTCTGGATTACAGTTTAGAGGTTGAGTCCATGATTGTCATAGCGGGAAGCTATGCAGTCAGACGTGGTGCTGGAGAGGCAGCTGAGAGCTCTACATCTGGATCCCCAGGCAGCAGGAAGAGCAAGAGACACTGGGCCTGGCTTGAGCATCTGAAACCTCAAAGCCCGCCTCCAGTGACACACTTCCTCCGATAAGGCCACACTTCCTAACAGTGCCACTCCCTATGGGCCTGTGGGGGCCATTGTCATTCAGACCATCACAGCTCCAGAGGCACTGGCTGGAGAGAATGGAGTTTGCTTTCCTGCACCCCTCTCTCCTCCTGTGCGTGGCTGCTCTGATGCTGAGGTGGGGAGGAAGGAGAAAGAAGAAAGGCCTGGCTCCTTGTTTGCCCTGATGTCTTATTTCCTGCTGAGTAGTTGATACTGTTCTTGTCTTTGGCTCAGTGTAAACACGTGATGGCTACAACATATTCCCTTATTGCATCCATACTAACATGCATGGCGATACCCTAAAGAGACAGTTGTGCCCCTACCTTTGACTGTCAGACCGTTGAAACAAGTCACGTAACATGGTGGCAGTTCCACCCTAAGCAGACTCTCCGGATATTCATTATGTTGCAAGACCTGGCTCCAAAATGAAGCATATCTGCCCCCATTGTTCCCCACTGCTGCAATGTGCTTGCCCTTTGACCCCTTCTGTTACAGTCCCTGGCTACATTGGAGGCCATAGGCCTGCAGGTACGTGAACCGTGTGCACACTTCTTGGTAACTTGGAATTAGAAGGGTATACAGAAAGAGACTAGCTTCTGTCTGAGCACCCCCTCCCTAATCAGGCCTTGTCTATTTATAATGTTTCCCCTATGCCTGAGTCGTCTTGGGGGTAGGTAGGCAGAGGAACCGAGTAATACAGACCTGCAGCTGGAGAACGGAACCAGAAGTCTCCTTCTCTAGGCACCTCCAAATCTACTAATGGATGATCCCTCAGGGGCTACTTTCCTTGGTATCTAAGAAGAACATTCCCTTCTTGATTGAGAGAGAGAGAGAGAGAGAGAGAGAGAGAGAGAGAGAGAGAGAGAGAGAGGAGAGAATGACTTTTACTAGTAAGAATTATCTCCATCAAAAGACACCACCTTTTTCTTACTCAATCTCATGTCTTGTAGTAGGCTCAATAATGGCCACTCACAGATGATTATTTAAATAAAAAGCACACTTTCTAAACAATTGAGAGTATTGTTTTTCACTTATATGGAAGAAATAGAGATTCTCTGAGAAGTTATGGAGACTATTACTTGCTCCAGATACCTATTTCCCTTACACTGCTTAATAGCAGCATTCCCAATTCTCAGTTGAACCTGATAGAATGAAAAACATATTTCTCATTCTGCCTTGCCTCTAGACACACATAGGACAAAATCCTGGTTAATGCACAAAATGGGAGATTTGTATGCAACACTGGGGACATGTTCTTTATAGAAGGGACATATCTGCCCTCTTTACTAGTTCTTCCTCTCTCCTGGCTGGAATATAGTTTCAATGACATGGTTTACAGCAATATCTTAACTTTAAAGAGGCTAATACTCAACACAGTGAAAAGTTAGAGTCTGTATCCCTGGCATTATGGTGTTTCAAATCAATTCAATGAATCTTGCAGCTTTTGACTTTTCTAAGAGAAATAACATTTGAGTTTTCCATTACTGATAGCTATACATAATCCTTGACAGTCATCATCAGGCTTTTTATAGGGTTCTCATTACATCATCAAATTAGATTTTCCTAGGAACTAACTATATGGACCACTTGGTGTACTTAATCAGTGCAGTATGCCCATGCCCGGACTAGGCTCAAAATTTAAGAATATTTTTATTCTTATCCTTTGGCATTTTGGAATCCGATATACAACTTGATAAATTAGATATGAAACTTTAGACTCACAAATATAGGATAAATAGAATATTTTCTTTGAATTTGCCAAATACAAATGACTAGATATTGTAACTGTAATTCTCGCTTGATGACTGTTTTGTTATATGTAATTTTACTAGGTTAAAGTTAAAACTTTCCTTTTTGATTAGACAGAAAAGGGGAACAGCAGCAACAACTTAAAGTAGAATTCCTGACAAGCACAGCTGGTCCTTCCACTCGACATCTCCAGAGAGCATCTCTCACCTCTTACCTGGCGCCCTGTACTGTCCTCTGCTTCGCCCTCTGCATGAGCGAATTACTGGTGACAAACGCATGAGAATAATGGGCATGGAAGAAAAGAAGGCTGCTCTTGTGCCACTAAACCCCAGCTGTCAGGAAGCATCTCTAATACCATGAGTACAAATCCTAATTGTTTCTTGGAAGTGATCTCTTTGTGCCAGCTCAAGCCAGAAGACACGCAGCATTCATCACTTCATGCCGTAACGAGGCTCTGTAGTGTGAGCACAGTGGGATCTGGTCAGACCTTTTGTCGATGAGTCTTTTGTTTGGAATAAAAGAGATGGAAAAATAGAAAGAAGAGCATGCATTGATGGCCTGTCATCACTCAGGGGAAGTTCTCTTTTATATAGAAACTAACCTCAAAAAAAAACACTAGAACAAACCAGACAAACAAATATGGAGTTAGTTTTGTGTTGGCCAGCTACTCCTGGGCATAGCGCTACCCTGGAGTGTGGTTGATATACCCAGTGACACATTCCACTGGAGAAAAGATTTTCCCCCTTGCCAACAGGTGTCAGTTACAAGTAGCTTCTTGGTTAGGGGTGGGACTCCCTACTCATGTCCCCCCTCAGTGTTGGGACTCCATGGCTTGACCTCGTGTAGGTCTTGTGTGTGCTGCACAGTCTCTGTGAAGGCTTATGTGCGTCAATCCCATTGTGTCCAGAAGGTTCTGTTTCCTTGGAGTCATCCATTTATGTTTTTTGAAAGAATATATGAGAATGAGAGATGGGGGAGGTAGAGGATGGGGGAGCATAAAGTTAGGTGGGTAGGAAGGGGAGGGATAGGGGAGAAGTTGTGGGAGGGGAAGACATGATCAAATTATATTGAGGAAAAATATTTTGATAGCTAAAAAAGAAAGAAACCTCATAAGGAGGTAAGCTATAATCTAGAGTTTGTCATAGTCTAGAGCCTGGGAAACCCACAGGCATATTCAAATCAACATTTTTGAGTTTAATCAAAGCACAGAACTCCATAGGCAGGATGTGGAAATGTGGCTTGGTTTTAGTTCAAAAGTAAGATTTTCATGAATTTTACAATGGAATAGTATTTCTTTTTTTATTTTTTTGTAAATTTTTTTGAGGATATTTTACCTTCAGAAACCATTGGATTTCAGTGTGTCATTCATATATTTACAAATCTAGTTGGAAAAAGCCAATGTATAGTATGTAAAATATTAGACATGCATTAAACAACATCTTTCAAGAGTGCTTATGTAGAATCAGGGTCCTAGGTCATTGCAGACACACACCAGCCACCAACATTTGGACCTGTTGGGTCACAAGTGAATATAACCACAACTCAGTAACTTCTTGTTCTGTATATTAGCTCTAAGAACCCAGTAGCTAAACTATATTAGAACCTGAAGCATGTCATCTCAAAGTAACATTGAACTACTGAAAATGTAAATTACTCAGTACTATTGTCTAAATATTTCTGTTTTTCCAAAATTCATGCAGTAAATCCTAATGCCCAGTGTGGTGGTCCTAAGAGTGAAGACACGGAGAGATGATTAGGTCGTGACGGCAGAGTCCTCATGAATGAGATTAAGTGCCTCAGTAATGGAGGCCCCAAAGGTGTGCCTCATCATGTGCAAATGCACCAAAAGTGAGAAGCCTAGTTTATGAACTAGGAAGTGAACCCTCACTGGCCTTTATTTTGCCAACACCTTGATGTTGGACATCTCAGCCTTCAGAATTGTGAGAAATAAATTTCTGTTATTAGTAAGCTACCTAGGTGTGTAGTATTTTGTTAAAGCAGCCTCAGTATGTTGTGATTAGTGAACACAACGAGGATCACCATTTCCATGAAATCAAAAGACACTCGAAAACATCAGAGGGCTAGAGGGAGAAAGCCACAGATGAAACATGTCATAATTTAACCAGAACCGATGAGCTGGCTCAGCAGGTAAAGGTGCTTTTGGCCAAATCTGATGACCTGAGTTTGATCTCCAGGACCCACATGGTTGAAGAAGGGAACCAACTCCCAACTAGTTGCACACACAGACACAGACACAGACACAGACACAGACACACACACACACACACACACACACACACACACACATGAATAAATAAATGCCACAATTTAATCAGGCTGTATAGAAGGGTAAATGAAGAACTTGAGAAACGCCCCTTGCCTCAGTTGTACACTGGAACCCGGTGTCTTGTTATATCTAGGAAACAGAATATGATTCTTAGGATTTGTGTCTCCAGCCTGGTTAGGCTTGGCAGGGCACGGGGTTATTACTTCTGGCATATGTCAAATCCTGAGGCTCAGAGCTTGCTAGCTGTGTAGACAGTGTCAGACAATACATAGACACTGCTTTGTCTACAATGAGAAAACTCTTCCCTTCTCAGCCACACAGAGACAGGCATATTGGGAAGAGCATGGGCAATATTGAGCATCTACTAAGTTTAAGTTTAGTTACTTTTCTCATTGCTGTGACCAGATGCCTGACAACTTACAGGGGGAAGGCTTTATTAGGGCTCACAGTTCAGAGGAACATAGTCCATCATGGTAGGGGAGGCATGAGAACCGGACAATGAGTGACCACAGTGTTCCCCATTCAGGAGCAGAGAGAGGTAAATGCTGGGCTCTATTGCTTTACATTTTTTTATTCAGTCCTGGACCCTTGAACACAGGATTGTGCTGCTCATGTTCAAAATGAGACTTCCTCCTTCAGTTAAACATCTCTAGAAATGTCCTTCTAGACATGCCCAGACATGTGGCTTCTAAACTCTATTAAGTTGATGACCAAGATTAACCATTGCAGGTGGTGTCAAAAGATGGCAGTCATGGTGGGGTGATGGAGGAAGAAGGGGACCTGACCATAGGAATCAGAAGATAAAACTGGAATTACTGTTTATTTTTACTTTTTATTAGTTATTTTTTGAGATAAGGTCTTACTCTGTAGCCCTGGCTGACCTGGAACTCACTATGTAGACTAGGCTTGCTTCAAACTCACAAAGATCCACATGCCTCTGCCTCCTGAGTACTGGAATTAAGGGCATACACCACTATGTCTGGCTGGAATTACTTTTTATATGCTAGTGGTCATTCCTCCAACCCTAACCCTGCCTCAGAGTAGGCAGTATGTTCCTGAAAGCAAGATCCCAATGGACTAAACTATGGTGTGGTGTGAAAAATTTCAGCTTGCTAGTCAGGCCAACAGACTCTGATTCTGCACATAAACTGACCTGAGTCCCATACTTTTCCTCTATAAAAGGAGCATAAAAAGAATCATTTCAGAGGATTGTCTTTATATCTATTAAATGCTCAAGTTTAGCCCCACCCCTCAGACCTTGTTGTCTATGATTAATAAGAAGTTAAGAATATTTTGTAGAACTATAGGATGCTCAACTTAGAAGCACAAAAGTCATCTAGGTAAGTAGTCTCATTGAACTTAATTATACTCCTTCCCTTCATGGTGTTAGGAATTGGTTGGGGGAAGGCTGCCATGATCAAAATATAGTGACATTTTATCTATTAGATATAAAAGGACAAAAAAACATAGATAGCCACCACTGGTGAGATGTGAAGAAACTTTATGCTCATGCCCAGTTGCTTGACACAGAGATTGGTGCAACCTTTGTAGGATGCAATCTGGATGAGAGAGGTCCAAAGCTTCAGCTCCTCCCCCTTTCCTTGGCGTTCTTTCACATCTAGGAATTTTACCTACGGAGGTATTGACCTATAGCACAGCAATATATGTAAAATACTCTCCATTATAGTATTGTTCATAATGGCAAAATTCTAGAAACATCTTAAGTATTCCCAAGTAGGGGGTTAGTTAAATAAATTATGGTCTTTTCATGCACGAGGGTATAATAGAAATGTGTTCCTAGTGAGCAGAGTGGGTAAATAACTCCAAGTGTGGTCTCATGTATGTAACATGATTGCAGAATACACATGCTGTGTGTACAGAGGGATACCAGAATGACGATGTCACAATTTCACCAATTGCCTGTGGATGATGTAGAGTGATTTGAAAAATAACTATCTTTGTATGCCTCTAAACTGTTTAGGTTATCTATCTGGGCATATATTGATTTTATAATCATAAAAAACCACATATGGCTGTTTTCAATCTGAAATAAAAGAACAATAAAAGTGCTTTCGCGTTTCCTAATCTAGTAGTGTCACGTAGGCATTGCTGCTACACAGAATCCTGCTTTACTTTTAATATTTAACTAGACAGCCAAATGGTTGTTTATGTAGTCATAAGTACAGAAAGTCCATCTCTAATACTTCTCACTTTCTCCATCTCTTCTTTGAAGGCTCTAAAATGACCACAGTTCTTTTTTTTAATGAAATAAGGCAGTTGTATATATATAAATGAATAAATAATAATAATGGCTTTTGTCTCTCCTTCACAGTAAAATTTGTGCCATCATCAGTGTTTTCTTTTCTAAACACAAGTCGGTGGTTGAGTGTCCTGAAATATTAATCTACCCTTAATTGGCATCCAAACAAAACAGATTTCCTGTCTCATGATTAAAGAATCTTAAGGACTCCCGGTTGAGATGACGGATGCGTATTGTGTACCGGTTACCATGGTTTTGATCGAGGATGAGCTATTTAAGCTTATCCTTAATCTGGATAGGCGTGAGTCTTTCTTTGCAGGGTTAAAAACGGTGCGAAAGACCGGGCTATTTTTAGATAGAATGTCAGCCTGCCTCTAGTAGCAGCTAAAAATAGAGGTTCCTATCTGTAATTAACCCTTTGGTCACCAAACTAGTTAAATAAATTAATCATAATAGATTTCTTTTAGAAACTAAACTGACATTCAAAAAAAATTAAAAAAATAGTATCTAATTACATAGGCGTTTTTGAACTGATATTTAAAAAAACAACTGAAATGTATATTTAAAGAGGCTTATATTAGCTTCAAAATAAGCTAGCCAGTTCCCATGGCAGCTTCTGCTCTGCTGAAGGATTCCAGATTGTAACCAATTTAATGTTTTTAGTTAGTGATTTCCTTTCTCCATTTGCAAATAGCACTATGGAGTAGACAGGAGGTAGACTTAATAGTTTGTCTTTGATTCTATTATCCATATGACTTCATGTAACATGCCATGCCTTATTAGAATGCAGATGATTTCTGTCATCAAGAGCTTTAGCCACAGAGGCATAAGAACATAGAAAGGCTGTGTAAATAAGCATGCAGTCATTTCAGATGCCCAACTGCTACCCTGCCCAACTGCCACAAGGGGCACATAGGAATTTGGAAATCAGGTCAGGGTCAGAGGAAAAGACCTCAGTTCTAGTCCCACCTTTGAGTAGCCATGGAACTTGATGGAAATCGCTTAACCTGATGGGCTCCATTTCCTCGGTTTCAAGTCTTTTAGTTTCAAGGATAATTGAACCGGAAGATGAGTTATCTACTAAACATGTCTTGTTTTATTTTCAAATAGTTAATTTTTTCCTCAAATAAAACTCAGGTGAAAGTCAGTTATGAAAACACAAAATGGGGAAGTGCTTTTAAGTCATCCTGGGGCTGGAGAGTCATGAAGGTCTTTCATTTTCTTTTTTTGGCACCATGGGTCTGAACATGCATGCATGTTGCATGATGGTTAAACACTCTATCACTGAACTACATCCTCCAGCAGGATGAGTGTCTTTCTTGTCCCCACTCAACTAACCATAGAGCTCCTCAGAGCATAAGCTGAAAAACTTTAGTGTCTGATTCATTTTGAAAGTGGTTCAACCGCCCTGGGAAGGGGAATTAGATGAGATCTCCTGAGTAAACTGGGGGTGGGAGGGGCAAGAGAGGGTAGGGAATGGGGGAATGGGAACATGGGGGAATAGGATGGTGGAGCTGGAACAGGGGTGGAGTGAGGGAGCAATGAGCGAGATGTCTTGATAGAGGGAGATATCAGGGGGATAGGGAGAAACCTGGTGTGAGGGAAGCTCCCAGGAATCCACAAGGATGACCCCAGCTTAGACTACTAGCAGTGGTGGAGGGTGTGCCTGAGCTGGCCTACCCCAGTGATCAGATTGGTGAATGCTGTAACTGTCATCATAGTAACTTATTCATCATAGTAACAGTTCATCCAGTAACTGATGGAAACTGATGCAGAGAGCCACAGCCAAGCACCAGGCCGAACTCCGGAAGTCCAGTGGGAGGGAAGAGGGATTCTATGAGCAAGGGGCATCAAGACCATGAAAGGGAAACTTACAGACAGAACCAAACCAAGCTAGTGGGAACTCATGAACTTTGGACTGACAGCTGTGGGGCCTGAATGGGACTGGACTGAGCCCTCTGCATGGATGAGACAGTTGTGTAGCTTGGTCTGTTTGAGGGGCCCCTGACAGTGGGAATAGGATCTATCCCTGGTGCATGAACTGGCTTTTTGAAGTCCATTGTCTATGGCGGGACACCTTGCACAGCCTTGATGCAGGGGGAGAGGCTTGGACCTGCCTCAGCTGAATGTGCCGGGCTTTGCTGACACCCCACGGGAGGCCATACCTTTTTGGAGGAGGCAATGGGGGGTGGGCGGGGGGGGGGAGGCTGGGGAGAGGAGCAGGAGGAGGGATGGGGGGATCTGTGGTTGGTATGTGGAATGAATAAAAAATTTCTTAATTAAAAAAAAAAAAGAAAGAAAAAGAAAATGGCCCCCAATGGAGTGGTGCTATTAGAAGGTATGGCCTTGTTGGAGGAAGTATGTTACTGTGGGGGTAGGCTTTGAGGCCTTCTGTATGCTCAAAATACCACTCAGTATCTCAGACCACTTCCTGTTGCCTGCAAGTCAAGATGTAGGAAATTCAGCTCCTCCAGCACCATGTCTGCCTGCACACCACCATGTCACACCATGATGATAACGGACTAAACCTCTGAAAATGTAAGCCACCCCAACTAAATGTTTTTCCTTTATAAAAAAAAAAAAAGAAAGAAGAAAAGAAAGTGGTTATACAATTCTGAGAAATTTTGAAAAAAAAAAACCAATGCCATAAAACTTCATTTTTAGAAAATGGGGATCTTCTTAGTATGCTGAAAAGATACAGCAACTTCTGAAAGACAGTGATCATTATTTTCCACTTGTTTTGCTTTTCCTGATATTTGATATGGGTGTGAATCTCCTTTCTTGTATGAAAACCTTAGAATAAAACAATTTACCAATGGATGCGTGTCCTCCACTGTTTTATCTTCTCATGAAAGTCTAACCATTGACTCCTCACTTCATCATTTTTAAATTTTTATATTCCTTTCAATTTCTTATATCTTCAATGACCCAGGGACTTAATTATTCTAAACAACAGGGTGCTTGAACTGGTATTCCAGCTTTTTCCTTCCATGTTGGCCCAGCCTCTGTCTGCTTTGATACTCAATACTTATTTTCAGGGGAAGGAGATTGAAGGCTGGGCCAGACCTGCAGGATCACACAGAGGAAGCTGGGGTTCAGGCCTCCAGATGGAGGTTTTTATTTAACCCTGACCATTACTTATTCTGTGTCTACAATACAAAGGCCAATAATGGGAAACAGATATGGTATGAGCAAGGTCCAGTTCAAAAGTGGTTTCAGAGCCAGCAATGGAAGCTATATCTGATTCCTTAGAGTACTGCCTCTAATTGTGACCTTCAGACCTTCATGGGAATCTGTAGCTTGAAGCTGAGAATGCTTCTTGGTGTTCTGCTACACAGATAAAGCTGAGTAAAAATGCTCCAACTTCTGTTCCCTTAGACTGAAAAAAAAAGATACTTTGATTCAATAATGTGATCCCTGTGAGAAAAGAAGATTGTGCCGCACCCCAACTGCTTAATACTGATGTTCGTATTGCACTTCTCAAAATCCTGTATAAACCATTTATCAAGAGATCATATCAACCACCCACAACTTGTTAAAATGGAACAAGTATTTTAACACTGAAAGGCAACTTAATAGAACTGCCAGAGAATTGGAGAGGTAAGGAAATGACAGGAAGAAGACTTGGCTGGTTCTTTCCTTATTTTGAACCTTGGAAGTGTAGTATATATTTAAAGAAATGCGATTCATGATCCAACTCCCTCCATGTCACCAACATAAAATGCTTGCACAGCTAGCATCCCAGACAAAGAGACAGCCTGTGGCCAAGCCCTGACTTTGAACTCTAGTCATCCCTCTGCCTGCTGCTCCAAGGTTACCAACCTTTAAGAGCAAAGATTGATTCAACCAGGTTTGGGCTTTTATATAAATGGGATAATACAACCTATGTTCCATGTATTCATGGGTCTGGGGTCCTTCATTTAAGTTGGTTTTTGTGAGACACTCTTGTTGCTATTTGTAATTATTGTTTGTTCATTCTGCTGCAGATTATTAAAATGCACAACTATATCTCAATTTATGGATCTGTTCTACTGTTGATGGATAGTTGGACATTTTTCTGTTTTGGACTGTGACAAATCAGGCTTCTAATGAACATTCATGATCATATTGTTTAGGGATAGATCCAGGAGTGACACTTTTGTGTCACGTGACTGTGTTAATAGGACTGCCAAATAGCTATCCAAATGATTGCCAGTTTACACTCACAGTAGTAGTGAATGAGAAATTTGGGTTGCTGCAAGTTGTTGGTCACCCCAACACTTGTTATTTTTCAATAATTGGGTAGTGGCTTTAATTTTCAATTCACTGGTGACTAATAAAGCTGAATATTTTCCTGCCCATGTCTTGGCCACTTGAATAGTGTCTTTTGTGTGGCATGTGTACAAATGGCCATCTATCCTTCCCTTAATGGTAAGAGGGTTTTGATTTGTTTCACTTTTATACTGGGCAGTGTCTTCATTTTCTTATATGCTGTATAATTTTAAGTGCTCAAGTTCATGGTAGTGTAGGAGACCCGCTCTGACCTGTCGAAGGGTGCTTGGTGGGGGGAGGAGTGAGGAATGAGGAAGTATTAGAAATATAGACGGAGACGACTAGAAAGAGACACAGGATAGCTTCGGGAGGGCTCTGGGTCAATACCCAGTCTCTCCGAGTTTAATCATGATGCGATTTTTATGCTTCAGCAAGGGGAGGAACCCCTCTCAAGGTTGAGGTATAAAGTACCAACAAGTGTAGAACCTTCAAAACATCTGGTACCACACCTTTGGCCAAATCATCCCATTAAGCAGCCCTGCTGGGTAAAGCAAGATTAGACTTTCTGACCTTGAGTAAGGCCTTACTAGGGAGCCTCTGTGGGCCCCTACATGGTAGGCATTTTTTTTAATGTTTTCAAGTATGATATTTACCATGCACCTTCAGCTACTGTCTATTGAAATTTGAAAAGTTTCTGATGACACTGTGTATTAGTTAACTTTCCATCATTGTGATAAAATACTCCCGATAGCTTGAAGGAAAAGTGGATCTCAAGTCTCAGTTTTGGAGATTTCAGTCCTCGAAAGACTCACTGCTTTTGGGCATGTGATAAGATACTTCATCATGGTGGGGAACATAGGGTGTGGTGAAGCTGATCCTCAAATGGTGGATGGGAAGTCGAGAGGAAGAGGAAAGGGGTGGGGCCAACATCTCCTTCAAGGGTATCTGCACAGTGACTTCCACTAGACTCCTCCTTTTACAGGTTCTACTACCTTCCATGGAGTCCGTGGGGATATGTATATCCACCTAAGAACTGAAAGAAGAGCCAGTAAGATGGCCCAGGGGGTAAAGGTGCTTGTTATGGACCCTGACCTGACCTGAGTTCAATCCCTGGGATCCAAATGGTGGAAGGAGAGAGCTGACCCCTGTAAGCTGTCTTCTTACCTCCACTTGTGTGCTGTGAAACACACACACACACACACACACACACACACACACACACACACCAAAAATGTAAGAGAAGTCAAAAAGAATAATAAGAGAAAAAAGTTGAATCAGACACAATCAGCCTCCACAAATATATGTATTTAATACTACTTTGAGATCACTTTTATTTTAGTCTCTTCATACTGTTTGATGGGTTGAGCCTGGATATGAAAATAAGGACAAAAGAAAAAAAAAAAAAAGAAAAAGGTAGTGATCTTGTTTTGACTTTGCTAGAATGGACCATGATGTTTCTCGTTTGGGAAAGCATCTATAGTGAAATTCATTTAAATTAAACTCCTGGTTTGAGTTTTGGTTTAGCAACTTCCTGGTATTCAGAGACGAAATTGCCCAGAGGTCACACATACTGGGGAGGGCAGTCCCTACTGTTGGCTGCACATGCAACTCCTTTTAGTAGCAGCATCCCATACATTATTGGAGAGCCATCAAAAAAAAAATGCACAGCCAACTGTGTTGAATGTGCCATCAGCTTCATCAAGAAAACTGATGGTTTGATTAGTAGACTGGCTGATTTTGTGTGTCAACTTGACACAAGCTAGGGTCATCAAAGAAGAAGCCTCAGCTGAGGAAATGCCCCCATGAGATCCAGCTGGAAGGATTTTCTCAATTAATGGTCAATGGGGGAGAGCCCAGCCCATGGTGGGTGAGGCCACCCGTGGGCTGGTGGTCCTGGGTTCTATAAGATGCAGGCTGAGCAAGCCAGGCAAAGCAAGCCAGTAAGCAGTTCCCCTCCATGGCCTCTGTAGCAGTCCCTGCCTCCAGGTTCCTGCCTTGTTTGAGTTCCTGTCCTGACTTCCTTCAGTGATGCATAGCAATGTGGAAGTGTAAGCTAAATAAACCTTTCCTCCCCAACTTGTTTTTTGATCATGGTGTTTCATCCCAGCACTAGAAACCCTAGCAGATAGTTGGGATTCATTTTGTGGGGGGAGGTGGGGAAAGAGAAATGTATATCTCTACTATGGCTATGAATGACCTCTGTATGTCATGAAAGTGGCTCCCAGACATCTGTCCTAGGCTTAGTTACATCAGAAGTATTTGTGGAGCCGGATAGAAATACAAACTGGGGAGCTCTGCCCTTGGAGATATAGGTCACTAAATGGGCCAGTAGTTAGAAACTATTTGTAACACTCCCCACCCAAGATTTGACAGCCAATGTGTCATTACAGGACTCCCTTCTATCAGTATTGTTGGATGCTAATGGTTTCTGGTTTCATCCTTCCAGGAATTCTGAACCACATGAGGAAGGAAGATGGACAGGAGATGAAATTAGGGAAGGGAGGGAGGAATGCACATAGGTCATCAGAGAAAGCCAGCTTCTAAAAGACTGAATATTGCTTGGTAGGAAGGAAAGACAGCATTTATGTGCATATATACATTTAAATCAGAGTTTTCTAGAAATGAAGATGAACTGATTTAGGAGGGTGAAGGTGAATTGAGTGTGTATTCTTTTTCCCTTCAGGATGCTTCACTTATGGAAAAGACTAAGGAGAAGATGGTCCCAGCATCATTGTCCTGTGGCATTGCCGAGTTGAAATACATGTCTCTGCATTTCATACACATTGTTCATTTTGGGGAATCAGAAGGAAGACATCTACCATCTCTTTCTATTTATCCAGTGATGCTGCAGATGTAAAAAAGCTACCAGTGTTTTCCAGGTAAAATATTTCTTATTCCTCCAACCCTAATTCCATATTAGCTACACTAAAACATACAAAGCAAATTGGGACACCCGATGGCTTCAAACCCAATCTTGTCTATGAGCAGACTGTAGACCCTGCTCTTCCATGGTAGAAGAAATGATTCTGTCTGACTTCATACATGTGGCTCTAGGATGAAGTGCTGGCTTCTCTCTAACAGCTCCCAGAGCTCTGTTTCCTTTTTATCATCAGGTCCAGGTTAACAGGGAGAGGTACATGATTTGAAATATAGTCTATCTGGACCCTGTCATAAAATGCTAGGAGTCTTGGACTTCAGATTTACATTTTATGTTCTATTTAATATTAAATTTTATCTTAACTTAGCCAAGAACCTGTGGCTGGAAAGGTCCTAGACCCTCAAGAAGAACTTACTACAACTGTTATATTGCTACATTGATCCAGTCTCCAACTGCCTTCTAAAGCTCTTACCCCTGTCACGCTCTCTCTGCCACAATAAAATGCTTCACCACAGGCTCAAAGGCAAACCAAACAAACCACACTGAGTATCTTTGGAGGGTGTCAGGAAGATAGGCATATAAAGAGAAAAAAAATTAAGACATCTGGCTTCTTCTGATGGACAGTACTTCAAGGTGAGAAAATAGTTTATGGAGGAAAGTCTTTTACATAAAGTGCCAGCTAATGAATGCAGGAAACTAGTAGAATTAGAACATCATCACTTTGTAACCCTAACTAATATCGCAAGGCTGTGCTCACAAATGGATGTAAAACAACTAAGGGAAGAGCCAATAGGGGAGCTTCCTGACAGTGAGGAAGTTGTAAGATAATGCCTAATGCCTCTGGTCAATCTTGGAGTCCCACATAAAGACACCCAAGCATTGGAATGGTGGTAAGTAGGCTACCAAATCCTGTGTGTGGAGTATTATTGCTAAGAATATTCATCATGGATCAATTACAGATTCAAATTTCAGTTCACAGAAAAAGAAGCACCAGGAGGAGATGAGATCTCTTAAAGCTACTCAGGGGTTAATTGAGGGTTAAGATGGTTTCTTTCCTATTTTTTGCTTTGTTTTGAAAAGACATGACATTACCAGGTGGGTTTTGTGTGTCAACTTGACACAAGCTGGAGTCATCAGAAAGGAAGGAGCCTCAGTTGAGGAAATGCCTCATGAGATCCAGCTGTAAGGCATTTTCTCAACTAGTGATCAATGGGGGAGGGCCCAGCCCATGGTGGGTGGGACCACCTTTGGGCTGGTGGTCCTGGGTCCTATAAGAAAGCAGGCTTAGCAAGCTATGGGAAGCAAACCAGTAAGCAGCATCCTTCCATGGCCTCTGCCTCAGTTCCTGCCTCCAAGTTCCCACCCTGCTTGAGTTCCTGTTTTGACTTCCTTCCTTGATGGACTATGATCTGGAAAGTGTAAGCCAAATAAACCCTTTTCTCCCCAACTTGCATTTTGGTCATGATGTTTTGTTGCAGCAATAAGACATGAGATCTTATGTAGCCTGGGCTAGCCTCCAACTCACTATGGAACTGGAGATTACTTTGAACTCTTAATCATCCTGCCTTCATCTCCAAAGCGCTGAGATTTTACTTCAACCTTGTTTCTTTAATATATGAATTAAAGGGAAAAATAAAAGAAAGATTGAAGTCGTAGATTAAGATTTAGGAGACAGAGTAATTCTGTGTGCTGATTTGGCTCCTGTATCAAATGGACCAACTGAATAAAGACCCATCAGACCATTAGGAAAAGTTAATGCTGATCAGGTAGTTACTGCTATTAAAGATATTTTGTCAATTTAAAAGTCAAATACCATGCCAGACAGTGGTGGTGCACGCCTTTAATCCCAGCACTGGGGAGGCAGAGCCAGGTAGATCTCTGTGAGTTCGAGACCACCCTGGTCTACAGAGTGAGTTCCAGGACAGGCCCCAAAGCTACACAGAGAAACTCTGTCTCAAAAAAAAAAAAAAAAAAAAAAAAGTCAAATATGGTATGTTCTTAAGGAATTATATTTTAGAGGTGTTTTTGGTGTATTAATGGAACAATATGATGCCTAGCATCAGCTTCAAAATAGTACAACAGTAAAGTCATGAAAGAGAGAATAGATGAAGCCATAACAGTTAAGTGTTGACAACTTTCTTGAAAATGGGTTTTGCTCACACAGAAATTCATTGTATTGGGGGTTGGGATGATAGCTTGGTTGGTAAAATGCTTGTCATGAAAATGTGAAGACCTGAGTTCAGATGCCCGACATCCATTCGAGTCTTGGTTGTTCACTATTGTAATTCCAGTGGTACACATATGCGCAGGTAAAACACACACGCATACATGTAAAATAAGTGAATGTAATTTTCTTTAAATGTGCACAAATCATTCAAGGGTATTAGTTTAGTTATCTCAAGGAATTTATAAACTTTTCTCATTTTTGTTTTTATTTTTTGAGACAAGGTCTCTCTATGTAGCCTTAGGTGTCCTGGAACTCTTTATGTGGATCAGGCTAGCCTTGAAATCACAGAGACCCACCTGTCTCTGTCTCTAAATTTTTTAAAGAACTCTTTTAATTTAATTTATTGTTTTTTTTTGTATGTGTGTGTGTATGTGTGTGTTTGTGTGTGTGTGCATTTGTATTATATGCTGAGGCCAAAAAGGGGGATTGTAGTGGGTAGCCATTTCAGCTTTGATCTGCAAGTTCCAACCCCCATTGAGGCTTCCGTAACTGTCATACCTACAAGGCGGGGCTGAGAGAGGACCCTGAAGACCTGAGATCTGGATGCGCCAGCTCTCTTGGTTCCTGGACCCTGGACACTGGAGGTAGGCCGAGCAGAGTTCTCCAGAGAACACTGCCAGACTGTGCTATACCTTTCCCAGACCCTGCAACCTATCCCTTCAGTTGTAAGTTACCCCACAAAATAAGCTTCCCTTTTAACTACGTGGAGTGGCCTTAATAATTTCACCAATGGGGGATGTGGGGTGTCCTCTGCCACTCTGCCTTAATCCTTTGAGACAGGGTCTCTCACTGAATTAGGAGCTTGATTCTCAGCCCGCAAGTCCCAGAGACCCTCCTGTCTTTTCCCCTGCAAGACTCAAGTTACAGGTGCACAAAGTCACATGGGTTCTGGTGATTTGAACGTGGGTCTTCATACTCACACAGCAAGCACACTTGCCCACCGCACCATCTCCCCTGATGCTGGGGTTCAGATGGGTTTTACAGGCACAAGCTTTCTCAGGCACACTAAGATGTGGCTATGTGGCTGTGAGAAACCTCAGACACAAGATAACGCCTACGAGGAATGTCCTCTAGGGCAAATTAAGATCACAAGGGCAGGGAGGCATGGAAGGAGAAATTCAGATAAAGGGGTCAACGATATTGTTAGCTCAAGTAGCTAGCTAAACAATATATAAACAGCAGTGGGAAAGCGAAGACTGTTCGCTCCTAAAGTGAACCTAGTGTCGTGTGTCTCTGTCAGCCACTGACCCTCCTTTCCAGGACCACATGTTGCTCACGGCTCTCCTGGCAGCAGCAACCAGTCCCTAAAGAAACCTCTTAATAATGGAATTTTTTTTTTCACACACAAAAGCATAGTGTATATGTGCATATGTGTTGAGGCAGAGGTCAACATGGAATGTCTTCTCCACCTTATTATTATTATTATTATTTTTTCTTGGTTTTTCGAGACAGGGTTTCTCTGTGTAGCTTTGCGTCTTTCCTAGAACTCACTTGGTAGCCCAGGCTGGCCTCGAACTCACAGAGATCTGCCTAGCTCTGCCTCCCGAGTGCTGGGATTAAAGGCGTGCACCACCACCACCACCACCACCACCACCACCACCACCGCCTGGCTCCACCTTATTTTTAAAGATTTATTTTTATTATTGCTAAAATTATGTGTAGGTGTCTGCGGGCCTTCATATGGATATGTGTACATGTGCCAAGGTGTCCTGGAGGCCAGAGGCATCAGATCCACAGGAGGTGAAGTTACAGATGGTTGTGAGCTGCCAAATGTGGATGCTGGGAATCAAAGTTAGGACACTAAGTGCTCTTCAGAGATGACTACTGAGTCATCTCTCAGTAGAACAGTGACTGAGACAGCAGACACATTCCCAAGGGTGCTTCGTTGATGCCTGTCTTAGTCACTGTTCTAGTGCTGTGAAGAGAGCCATGAGTGAGGCAACCCATTAAAGAAAGCATTTGATTGGGGGCTTGCTTACAGTCTGAGAGAGTTAGTCCACTATTATCATGGTTGGGGGGCAGGACGGGGTCATGGCAGCATGCAAGCAGACTCTAGAGCAGTAGATGAGAGAGCTACAGCCTCATTTTCAGGCAGAGAGTCTTGGCCTGGCCTGGGCTTTTGAAACTTTCTCCAACAAGGCCATACCTCATAATCCTTATAATCTTTTCAAATAGTGTACTCCCTGATGACTAAGCATTCAAATATATGAGCCTATGAGGGCCGTTCTTATTTAAACCACCACAATGCCCTGGGGTGTGTTTTTTGGTGTATGTAGACCAGAGGTTGAGTGTAGACCAGAACTTAACATCAAGTGTTTTCCTCCATCACTTTCCAGTTTATTTTTGAAACATTGTCTGTTACTGAACCTGGAGCTCTCTATTGGAGGTAGACTGGTGCCACCAAGCCCTCAGTGTCCTCCGGTCTCTGCCTTCCCAGCACTGGGATTTCAGATATGCACTCCCACATCTGGATTTTTGTATGGGTACTGGGGATTGAAACTCAGGCCTTTCTGCTTGTACAAGTTCTTTAGCCACTGAGCCATCTCCCCAGCCCCCTTCCCGGGTATTTCTTGACAGTAGAAATTAATCATCACATTGTTGTTGGCTTTAGAGCCCACCAAGTAACCAAGGAGACTCTCTTCATCTCAAGAGTCTTAATTATATCTGCAAACATCCCTTTTCTAAGTTAGAAAATATTCACAGGTTCCTGGAATTAGGATCTACGTATATTTTTTGGAGGCTACCACTCAACACATGACAATGACATACTTCAATCTAAAGATTCGAGAACTAGTAGCTAAGGGTATTTTTGTGTTTGTAAATTTTATATTAAAGAATACTGTCAGAGTTATTCCTGATTATATATGTGTGGATATTCACAACTTTCTACCTTGTTGCATAAGCACATCCCACTATCACTACTTTTGAAATTTAAATCCCATCTTTTTACTTTTTTTTCCAACCCTTGTGCTCTCTTCTTCTGAAGTGACATTCTATGATGGTTTTACTGATCTTTCTAGTTCCTGACTTTACCTCTCTCTGTCCTGTTTTCCATGCTGAAGACAGACAGAGTAATTAAAACTGGCTAAATACAATTTCACAAATCTAATAATTGCCCCTTCCTTGCTCTGTTCTGAAATGGTGGTCCATTCCTTCCAGAATAGATATAGTCTCTCAGGGCATCGGAGCTGCAAATAGCTCATTCTCCAACCCTTTGTCCAATTATCTGAGCCCATTTCCTTTCTTGTTCACAGCTTTACAGCCCCACCAACCTCCCGTTAGTATCTTCAAGATGATGAAGGCATATTTGCCACATGTAGATCCCGAAAGAGTGAAAACAAGTAGTCATTATCTCTAGAATTTTGTCGATTGGGTAAATTATCATTTAATTTATTCACAATGCTGGGTATTGAACCCAGGGCCTTGCTCATGGTGGGTAAGAACTCTACCATTTAGTGACATCCTTAGCTCTAGCTCTAGGTGAATTTTTTTAACTCCACTTAGGTGTGTGTGTGTGTGTGTGTGTGTGTGTGTGTGTGTGTGTGTGTGTGCGTGTAAGGTCAGAATACAGCATGCTTGTGGAGGTCAGAGGACAACTTACAGGAGTCAGGTTTCTCCTTCCATTCAATTCTGGGGATTGAATTTCCATTATCAGGCTTGGCTATAGGTGCCTCTACATTCTGAGCTATCTAGCCATTCCTAAATTGTTCATTTTTTTTAACAGAAATTCTTACTCATATTGGATATATACATTAGAAAACTGTATATACAAAATGCAAATGCCCCTAGCTTATCCTCTGAGATTGATATTTTGGTATGTATCCTTTCAGATATATGTTTATATTTCATAAATAAATGTTTATATAAGTTAATAAGCTAATTTCCACAAACAATGAGCTGAGAACATGTTTGCATGTTATTACATATACAGCCTCATCATTTCATTTTAGGCTTTTGATATTTCCAAATTGCCTGCCTTGTACCAATCTGTGTTCCCTCTAGTGGCACATGAAAATGCCTATTCCCCCATACTCTTGGAATTCTTTCTAATCTCTGTCAATCTGAGAGAAGAGATACAGCACCCTGTGGCTTAATTTCTATTTCTTGGCTGGTAGTGAGGTTGAACTCTTTCTTCTGATGCAGCTCACCTGCAGTTCTTCAGAACTGTGTGTCATCAACTAACTTTAAAAACCTGAGCAGACCAGGCGAGGAAGCCACTCACCACCCATCTGAAAGATCCCTGCCATCACTGCCTTAGAGCTTCCTCAGTACCTTAGGGTGCCTTGTTCTCATGCATCCTCAGAGATTTTACAGTCCCATATTTTAACTCTCGTAAAACATGAGTCACATAACGTTTCCAATGATGAGTTTTAAAAACTTGTTACTCATATATTATTTTTTAAATACACGTCGGGGAAATATATGTGTATATGTATGTGTGTGTGTGTGTGTGTGTGTGTGTGTGTGTGTGTGTAACCACAGATATATAATCGTTAGGTTAGGTTTCATTTTGACATCCAAATAACTGGATGTATAGAATGTTCAGGAATTAGTTTTGTTACATTTATTTATATTAGAAAATAGTTCAGAGTAGAATGCCTGGAAATAGTCACCCTTTATGTTTGAATAGGCAGTTTTTAATTTTGCTTTGTCTGAAAAAAACAAAACCAACAGTGTTGTGTCTGATGCAATGTGGTGCCACAAACTTCTTTCTGAAAGAAAGACCACGGTTTACAGCCCAAGTCCTTTTTACTGTCCAAGGTCCTGAAGTAGCACACCTTTTTTTTTTTTTTTTTTTTTTTCCTAAATTATTAATTTTTGTTCTGAGCTTTAGAGTGGTTTTCCTCCCCATTGAATAGGCACTTGCTATCACTCCACACACTTTATGCATTTTTATTATTATCTAATTTTAGTACAGTCAAATATGACTCAGCTGGCTGGGTAGAACAACCGTATGTATGACACAGTGGTAGGTGCTTCAAGATCATCTGCCCAACCCTCTAGAACAGAAGCCCAAATCTTCCTTCCTGTATTATTTCTGTCAGATATTTGGTGACAGAGATGACTTGCAGCACACATCACAGCTGATGTGTCTGGCATAATATGAATTTTAAGGAGAGCGTAAGTTTTGCCAGAGAGGCATAAGGAAGACAGCGTAAGGACAAGCTTGAAGTTGCTAATGGGCCCAGCAGGCCGTACACAAGCAGGATTTGGGGGGAGGATGTTGAAGAATGAGGTAAACAAATGAGGAAGTGTATCATAAATATTTGCTTAATAATAAATCTGAAATAACGTGTTTCGGTAATTGAAATTTATTATTTTTCTTGGTTTCCTGTGGTTTGGAAATGCTCCCCAATTTCATGTGCTGCAGACTTACAGTAATGGCGTAGGAGAGATGGAGATTTGGGGAGGTGATTGGGATGGGAGAGCTCTGTCCTTATGAATGGACAAATTCACTCATGTGTTAATGGGTTATCTAAGGAGTAACAGTTTTAAAAGTGAGCTCTTTCGGGCTGTCTTGCTGTAACTTGTTGTATTGGTCTTTTTAACCATATTCTGATGCTTCAAAAAGACCCTCATCTAAGGCCAAACAGATGCTAGAGATGCTCTTGGACTTTTTATCACCCAGAACCATGAGCTAAATAAAGATCTATGTTTTAGAAATTATTCAGCTTAGGTATTTTGTTATAGCAACAGGAAATAGGCTGAGAGGCCAGGAAAAGTCGGAAACCTCCCATTCCATAACCTCTGCTGGTGGTCAGATCTCACCATTTCCTCACCAGTAAAACTCAAAGTTTTTTTTTTTTTTTTTTTTTGGTTTTTTGAGACAGGGTTTCTCTGTGTAGCTTTGCGTCTTTCCTGGAGCTCACTTGGTAGCTCAGGCTGGCCTCGAACTCACAGAGATCCGCCTGCCTCTGCCTCCCGAGTGCTGGGATTAAAGGCGTGCGCCACCAACGCCCGGCTTTTTTAGATTTTATTTTTATTTATTAAGTATACAGTGTTCTGTCTGCATGTTTCCTTGCAGGCGAGAAGAGGGCACCAGATCTCACTACAGGTGGTTGTGAGCCACCATGTGGTCGCTGGGAATTGAACTCAGGACCTCTGGAAGAGCAGTCAGTGCTCTTAATCACTGAGCCATCTCTCCAGCCAAACTCAAAGTTTATAAAGATATTTTATCTCTGATGGACTGAGAATCTCTGTGAGTGGTAGAAGCATTATAAAGTTCTCTAATTTTCCATGGAGAAGGACCAGGGAGTGGATAAATGCATTAACTCCAAATTACTTCCCCTTGAATATAAAATTCAATAGATGAAGTCTCTGTTGTCAGCTTTTAAAATTCTATTTGCCAGAAAAATATCCTATCTCCAATGAGCTTATATTTCAAATAAAATTTTCTATCACCAAACTCAGAAAATAACAGATGATGTTGTCTCCCAGGGGTAGGGTAGAGCAAAGCAAAAGTCACCACAAATGTATGAGCTTCATGTCCTTCTACTAGCTGTCCTGAAAATAGTGTGTTCCCTGAGTGGCCAGAGGCAGAATACAAATCCCCTCAGTAGTTCAGAAGTAAATTTGTTATTTCCCTCATTCATGGCTCTAAAGCAATAGAGGCATTGTTTTTGTATTATGTTTAAGCTTAATTTCGAAAGAGGAACATTGTTATGATGCTGCAGAGTTAAGCTATTTTGATGTTTTTCAAATAGAGAAAAACTCAAGTTAGGAAACAAGAAGCTAAAAATGTTCAAACATGACAAACACAAAAATATATTTTCTCCCCTAAAACTAATCTCAAGTTAGTTTAAATCCATCTACAACATGAAGTAATCCATCCCTCGATCTCAAATGATCAGAATTTATCATCTGTTTCTGCTCACTGTTCCCATCAATATGCTTCATACGAGTGGCTGGAGCATACAACTGTGCAGTTTTGTGCATTGTATACAGGCACTAGACTGAGGGGGTTAGTGAGATCTAGGATTCAAATCCAGTTCTAGATAGACTGCTGTGCTTCCTAGTATCAACTTGCCCTTCCTGTGGCTCCCTCCACCCTTCATCCTTAAGACTCCTCCTTCCTCAGAACAAAAGAACAAAGGCACTGTGCTCTTTCGGCCTGAATGGGGCACATTTCTCTAGTTACCATATAAACTTGCAGTAACCTTGCTTAACAGGCTAGGCTGTGAAGAATGAAGCCTTTCCCCCAAGGCTCAGGGATCATTTCCCAAGAGGAAACAGAAAGATGATGAGAACCAGCGGTTGTGGATGACCTACCGAGAAATAATCTTTTCCAGACACAGCAGGGCAGTTGGACATGTGATCTCACAGTAGTTGTGATAGCATGCCTAAGATGTGTGCAAGCTTAAGCTAGATAAAAATCCCAGCACTGAGCAGGAAGGTGGGCACCAAGTCCTACTCCTAGCTGAGGAGCTATTGGTAATTGATTAACTGCTGGGAGAGGGAGATTCAGTCTTCTTAGAGGTATGGCCCACTCCAGTGGAAGACCACAAATCCAAGAGTCCATGAGAAGCACAAACTGTATTTGATGGGCTTAGAGTTAAAAAAAAAAAGACACAAAGCTGGGTGGGTAGGGAGGTGTTGGTGAAGGGGATGAAAATGTTCCAAATACATTATATGAGGAACTATATAAGAACTAATAAAAAAGAACTAATCAAGGAACTAATGAAAAAGAATAGCTGTCAGATTTCAACAGGGATGCATATGTAAGTACTCGTAGGTAGCTACAGGAGTAGTGGGATCTCAAGGACATGGCATGGATGTTGTCACTTGTTCTCAGTTTATTTTCTCCTCAGTACTTCGATTTGTTTAGTTACACCCGATCATTTAAGATTTATTGTTTAGTACCTTGCCTCATAAGTTCACCAGCTATTAAAACACAGGTACCTCAGGGATCTGAAGATTGTGTACTTGGTTGTCAGTTCTCAAAGAGACAGAAAACACACTTTTCCCAGGAGAATGATCTAAGCAGACAGTACTTGGTGGTGGGGAGTTGGCCATCAGATGGAAAAGGCCTTGAGATGGTTTCGACTGCATTACCGAGTAAGATTGTCTCTATGACAACAACTTCTTGTGATCGGCCGTACATGGGGATAGTAGTTTGACTTAAAGACTGCAGGGTCCTGGACTTCAGTTAGTCAGCTCTGGCTTGTTTTCCAGTTCTGTGTCTAACTAACTGTGTTTACCTGGACCAGGCACTCCTTCTTCAGGCTCCAGTGTCGTCCTCAATAAATATTTATGTGCCCAGTTACACACCAGACTTTTAAATGCAATCATGCCAATAATAGTACTCATCCCCCGGGACTGTTATGAGAAATAAATGAGGCATTCTTTAAAAGTGGTAGTTATATGCTTGGCGGAGATTCAGAAGAAACTACAGAGCAAAGACTCTTGGAGATGAGTACTTTTATCTGTAAATTTCTGTGTAGTTTGCAAAGCACTTTCATATCCATTACCTCTTTACGATAACCTTGTAGGTAGAGGCAGCCACAATATCTACTACCCCATTTTATATGTGAAGAAACGGGATAAGTTTCAGCACTTTACTTGGTTGTTTTCCTGACTGTGAAGGGTGGTTGTTTAAAGTGTGCCTAAGTTGACAAAATACTTCATAGTCAATTACTGATCACTATTTTATAAGTAAAGGAGTTCAGGAAGAAATAGAGACATTCCAGTTTTGTTTTCTGGAACTTATAGTGAAAACGATGTTTTCCAGAAAAGTTTATTGGGGGCTGGAGATGGAGAGCTCAGTTGGTAAAGAAAGGGCTTTGCTATCCGAATGTGAGAACCCAAACCCAATCCCTAGAACCCATGTGAAAAAGCTGGGTGTGGTGGCACATACTTATAATCCCAGTGCTAGGGAGGAGACAGGTGAGCCCCCGGGGCTTACTGGTTAGCCAGTCTACTACTCTATTTGGTGATGTAGTGGTTTGAATAGGAATGGCTCCCATAGACTCATGTGTTTGACTGCTTGGCCCATAGGGCGTGGCACTATCAAGAGGTGTGGCCTTGTTGGAGTAGGTGTGACCTTGTTGGAGGAAATGTGTCACTGTAGAGGCAGGCTTTGAGGTGTCATATGCTCAAGCTACATCTAATATGGCAGTTTCCTTCTGCTGTCTGCAGATCAAGATGTAGAGCTCTCACCTCCTTCTGCAGCACCACGTCTGCCTTCATATCGCCATGATAATGGCCTAAACCTCTGAAACTGTAAGTCAGCCCCAATTCAATGTTGTTTTTGTTTGTTTGTTTGTTTTAAGAGTTGCTGTGGTCATGGTGTCTCTTCACAGCAATAGAGTCCCTTTACAGCAATAAAAACCACTACTAAGATAGGTAAGTTCCAGGCCAATGAGAAACATAGTTTCAGAAAAGAGGGTAGATGATGCCTGAAGAATGTCACTCAATGTTAAACTCCAGCCTCTACACTCATGAGCACATGCAACTCTCCTCCCACAAAAATATGACTTGGCCATGTGATTGCATTTATTGGTAAAGGGGTGAAAAGAGTTACTGGGTGCAAGGAGAATGCTCAACAATTTAACTTACAATAGATAAAAATATTGGAAGGAGGGGGCTGGAGAGATGGCTTAGTGGTTAAGAGCACTGACAGCTCTTCTAAAGGACCCGGGTTCAATTCCCAGCACCCATATGGCAGCTCACAACTGTCTGTAACTCCAATTCCAGGGGACCCTCACACAGACAGACATACATGCAGACAAAACATCAATGCACATAAAATAAAAATAAATAAATTATTTAAAATTGTAAAAAATATTGGATGGATACTAATGTTGTTTTTAATGTGTGTAATGGAGAACTTAAAGAGATTTAAATTGGAAGTAAAACAGCAACAGAATTTTACTTCACTGATATTTGTTATATTTTGGAAAAGCCTATTAATGAAGATTTGGGAAGCCAGGCCTGGTGGCCGATGCCTGTTATCTTAGCTTTTTGGGGAGGTTGGCTTAGAAAGGTTGGGAGTTCAAGGTGTGCTTGGGTTTCAGATTGAGTTCTAGGCCAGCCTGTGATACTTGGTGAGTCCTTTATCTCAAAATAAGACGTAAAATTAAGGGTTGGAAAATATATTTCAGTGGGAGAGCACTTGCCTAGCAATGCAGGGCCCAAGGTTTGATACTCAGTCCTGAAAAAAGAGTTTACACATTTTTCACTACAGCTATTGAAAGGTCTCGAATGCTATGTTTGAATGTTATTTACAGGTGGAAACTGAGCTAGGAAGATTTGGCAATGACTCCTTTCCCTGATCAGCAAACATTCAGATGACTCAACGGCAGGAGAAGAATTGTTACATTTGTTCAAGTGATTTTTTTTTTAATTTTAGTGTTTTAGTCATTTTATAGAAGAGTTGTAATAATAAAATATATTAAAAGCTTCTATCAATCACATTTTCATATATGTGTATTTATTTATTTTTCAATTTAATATTTTTTATTGATTCTTTGGGAATTTCACATCATGCACCCTGGTCATACTCATTTCCCAGTCCTTCCATGTCTTCCCTCAACTGTTATGACCTCTCCCCAAAAGAAAACAAACAAACAAACAAAAATCTCAATGACCCCGTTGGACAACAACCTGCTCTTCTATCAGCCACAGGCTTCTCTCACCCCGTCTCCCCACCAGCTCTGCCGTGCACACACCACTCTGCTCCTCTGACTTTCCTGCCTCCACGTCACACAATTTGTTCATTATAGTGGCATTGAAAGCTGCAGTGTGTCACACAGTATACCCTTTGGCCCAAACAAAGTTTTACTTGCAAATGTTCATTGCAAGGAGTCTTTGGTTCAAGGCCGCTGGCTTCTGCTACACCATCAATACTGGACTCTCACAGTTTCCCCTCAGACATCCTGCTGTTACCCAGAGTCATGGAGATCCTGCAACTATGGTTCCCTAGGACAGGCCCCTTCACACACTCCGCCAGCTCTTAGATGGAGTCGATACTGGAATAGGCCCACTGCTGGCGCCACCAAGCGGTGGCCATAGAATGGGGGGGGGGCAGCTCAGCAGGTCCCACAGATATCAACATGACTTTAGGTGGCAGCCCAGACTACAGACATCTTCATGGCCCTCAGCAGCTGCATGGACCTTGGGCCTCATCATGGCCTCAGGTAGCTATACCTGCCGTTGACATCAACATGGCCCTCCAGGCAGCAAAGCAGGAGGACATCACCAAGTCATCAGTCCGCAGTATAGACAGCTTATATCCACATAGATCTCAGGCTTCATCATGGCCTGAAGCCACACCATGGACCACAGACAACAGCATGGCCTCCTGTGGCAACATGGACCATGGTGGTCCTTCTAGGTGATCCAATCCAGAGAGTGAATCTTTCCTCATCTCAGGCCTCAGTTGTTTCCCAGAGCCAGGGCAATCCCACAAAGGGGCAACTTTTTCTGGGACTGAGTCTGTGTCTGCATAAGCTCCAGGCTGCTGCACAACCACCTGTTGACCCTGCTGGGCAGTGACAGCATGTTGACTTCAGCTTTCTCTCTCCCTTTTCACCTCCATTACATCTCCAGTACTGCTTATCTCTGTAGGTTCATCATAGTAGCATTTGCTGCCCTGCACCTCACAGCAGCCACAGCCTGGATCCTGCTGCCCCCTGTTCCAGTAATTTTGAACTAAGCAAGTGTGGTAGTTTGAATGCAATTGGCCCCCATAAGCTCATAGGGAGTGGCGATATTAAGAAGTGTGGCCTTAGTGAAGTAGGTGTGACCTTGTTGGATTAAGTATGTCACTGTGGGGGCGAGCTTTGACGTCTCCTATGCTCAAGCTATACCTAACTCAGACTACTACCTATTGCCTGCAGGTCAAGATGTTAGGACTCTCAGCTCCTTCTCCAGCACCACATCTGCTTGCATGCCACCATGTCACACCATGATGATAATGGACTAAACCACTGAAAATGTAAGCTACCCCAATTAAATGTTCTGCAGTGGAGTAACCCCTCTGTATGCTGTGAATATGTTTTATTACCATTGATTAATAAAGAAGCTGCTTTGGCCTATAGCAAGGCAGGATAGAGCCAGGAGGGAAATCCAAGACACAGAGATACCGCAAGAAGAAGGGTGGAGTCGGGAGAGAAGCCAACGAGCCACTGGAGCAACAAGATGTACTAGAGAACAGGTAATGCCATGAAGACATGTGGCAAAATATAGATAAATAGAAATGGGTTAATTTAAGTTGTAAGAGCTAGTTAGTAATAAGTCTGAGCAATAGGCCAAATAGTTTGTAATTAATATTAAGCCTCTGAGTGATTATTTTAAAAGGAGCTGCGGGATCAGGTGGAACAGAAAAGCCTCTGTTTACAATTTTCTTCCCTTATAACAGTTGCTATGGTCAAGGTGTCTCTTCACAACAGTAGAACCCCTAACTAAGATGGCAAGTATTAGCTTTAAAAGCAACAAAAATGAAACAAATATTTCTCCTTCTTCCCACTAGAGTACTGGTTTTCAACCTTCCAAGTGCTAGTGGTTCTCAACCTTCCTAATGCTGCAATCCTTTAACACAGTTCCTCAAGTTGTGGTGACCCCCAACCATAACATTATTTTATTGCTACTTCATAACTATACTTTTGCTACCGTTAATGAATCATAATGTAAATATATGATATGCTGGATATCTGATATGTGACCCTTTAAAGGGGTCACAACCCACAGGTTGAGAACTGCTGCACTAGAGGCTGAGGCTACATCCCATTTGCTACTGGGGAGATCTTTTCTATTTGTCAGACTGTGTCATTGGTTTATGGAAGAAGAATCTGCCTGCATCTCTAGACAGTAAATCCCTCTAAAGGATTTTCAATTCCTCCAAGCTTAAAGACTCTGGGAATAAGATTTGCCCACATATAAACAAGTATTGAAAACATGCCTTCTTCAAGTTTTAGTTCAAATAGAAATCTGTTTTAGGATGACATGAAAATCAGCATATTTTTATACTATGTGACCTTGCTAAGGCTCTTATTTTTAAATTCAATAAATGTCAGCCATGCCTGTCATCACGGTGTACATGTGTGAAAACACTCATCATTGAAACTCGGCTTTTGGGGGATAAGAAA
>CABHPP010000078.1:0-25000 GCA_902168425.1 Peromyscus attwateri | reverse complement strand
AGCTTTCCTTGAACGCGGTCTGCAGAGAACTTGAGGCTCCAGTTTGGGCTTCGTGTGAAGTCCGTGACAAAGCACTTCCCAACCTTTGCCACAGTGGGTCTCCATAGAGCTTACCCTTGGGCTTAAAGACCTAGATGTATGTGTGTAGGGGGGTGGGGGGGGGGGGGCGGGCGTGGAGAGGGGAGGGAGGATGAGATGACCCAGGCCTCCCCTGATCCTCAAGGTACCTTGAGTGCCAGGCTGTTGTATGGTTTTAGGACCACAGCTGGCAGATTCAGGAACAGGACAGTTGCCACTTTTTCTTCCTCGAGTTAAGGCTGTAGCAATCAACCCGACCTTCTGACGCTAGTTCTATGAAGGGAAGGTCCACTTCAATCTTACTCTTTGTCAGGTGGCCAGCACCTGGCCCAATAATGGTACACAGAAGGGCTTCGGTATGTGTATTCTGAATGAAGAATGGACTTTGGTAATCTTACAGACAAGGTTAGTACTGAGTTGAACTTCCTATGGAACTCCACAGTGTGCTAATCGTACCTTCCTTTAGCAAACATTTTTTTTTTTTGAGCATCTATTATTATGTGCAAGACTCTGTTGTTAGGTATCCTGGGGAACTTGTAAGCAGAATTCATGTTGATACTTGGGTGGCTCTTTCAAGAGTACCCCAGCACCCTTGGCCTTTTCTGGAGACTTAGCCCCGTGGGGGTGGGGCGTCGCCCTAACTCACTGAGAACACGGCTGAGGTCTTCCTGCACTCACCATTGGTGCTGTTTCTCAAGGGCTCCCTGGGCCACCTCTTTAGCTTCTCAGAGTCGCCAAGCCTTAGCAACTCGACTTTCCTCCAGGGCCTCAGTGCCTCTCCCCAACCCATCTCCCTAGCCTCCAAGCAGGAGCCCCAGTCCGGCTACAGGTAGCTGGGGAGGGGACCAAGCTGTGTCTGGGGAACTAGGTGCGGTGAAATCGCAGTGGTGAGATACCAAGCGGTCCCAGAACAAAAGGCTCATGGATGGTACTGGCCTCCTCAACTCAGGAGCGCAGTGGGGACATGGGTTCGGGACTCAGGCCAGAGGACCACGCTGGGGAGCAGGGAGTGGAGTACCAAAAATGAACTGACAGAAGAGAGAGAGGGAGAGAGAGCAGGCACCCGGGGTGCAAGCGGTAAAAGGAGGTCACCCCCCCCAGGCCGAGGTCTGCGGTGGGGCCGCGGCAGGCCCTTTCCTCCGCCTCCTGCAGAGCCTTCCAGGCAGCCAAGCGTGTCTCCGGCTGCAACTCCACCGAGCACGCTGTGGCCGCGCCAGTAAGTAGCAGCCGCGCCCTCTGCTCGCTGTCGCTGCGCAGCCCGGGGGAGGACAGGTCTGCCACCGCCCAGCGTCCAGACCCGGTGTCCGGATCCACACGCGCCCCGCGTTCTCCCGCAGTGGCGCTGCACCTGCAGAGCGCCAACGGGGAGGGTCGGCTTAGCCGCTAGCTCCCCCGGGCGCCGCACCACCCTTCCGTCCAATGGCTTTCAGCGGGTGGGGAGTGGGGGGCGTCGCCCGGGGGCGAGGAGCCGCGGCTGGGGTGGGGCGAGTGTTCTGTGATCAGCCGAGCGAGGCTGATGTGCCCGCCCGAGCGCGCGGCCGGGTGTGTGCGCGCCTGTGTGTGTATGTGTATGTGTATGTGTGTGTGTGTGAGCGAGAGAAGGGGTACGAACACGCCTTTGGGGACCCGAGGGACTCTGCGGTGGGCTTCTCTCCGGCGTCGGCCCTGCGGCTGCTCAGCTTTGCATCTGCCTACCGCGCTTCTGCAGAAGCAACCCCGCTCTTTCATCCTCTCGGAACCACCCTCAGCATCCGAGCTTACTTTTTCTTTCACCCACGAGGGTAGCAGCTGGCCACCTCCTTAACCGGTGCAAACACCCAAGCCAGAGCTCAGTGCTCTCCTCAGCTAATATTTTCCCGCTTGTCTTTCCTTGGGGCTCCCCACGAGCCCCTCCAATGCTCCTCCACCCTTACAAATTGTTCTGTTGGTCTGTTTAACCGAAGAGTTGTAAATCTTGAAGACTTTATTACTATTATTATTTTGATTCTTTTCATTTCATCCCCTTGTGGGCAACGGAGCAATGAAATTTCCAATCGAGACGCCAAGAAAGCAGGTGAACTGGGATCCTAAAGGTTGGTATTGCCTACTTCGGGCTACCCTGGCTCTCCTCCACCTGCAGGTCCCTCACTGGCAGGAGTGGATGAGCTTGCTCCCGGCAGCACGCGTCCTGAGGCTGGGAAATGCGCCTGGCAACTGCAGCGTGGGTGGGAGGAGGGCGGAGGCAGCGTGGGTTCGGAGCCCAGATCGCGCCTGTCAAGATCACATAATCGTTGTCCCTCTAGGATGGTTTCACAGTCTATTTAAAGATATACCAAGCTGGCTGTTTGTTTTGAAATCTCACCAAGTGTTGGTATTTGCTTTGGACTTTGTGAGTGTGCTTCTGTGTGTGTGCCTCTGTGTGTGTGTGTGTCCTTTGTTTCTGGTGATCTTTGTCTCTCTGGCAGATGGGTGGGGTGCCTCTCACTGGACCTGGAGCTGCACCGCACGGCCCGGGTGTCCTCAGGGGGACAGGTTTCTTGGCAGCATCTGAGGCTGCGATCTGCAGCAGCCCTCCCTGGGGTAGCCCTTCTCTCGTAGGACGGGTAGAATAATGGAGCCCACGGGGCCTCCAGCGTCTTTCCTCGGTCTTATTACTAACCGTGCCCGCTAGTTTGGCTCAGGTTGTAGAAAGGGTGTGGGGAGTGGTTTTCCTCGACAGACAATGGTGGGTCTGGGAAGGTCTCACGGAGTGACCTACAGTGTGCCCCCCCCCCACAATGCTGTGGTAACTTTTAGGAATGTGGGGGTCACTTTCCCTTCCTGTAAAAGGGATTAAGACAGGCGTGTGGGTGCACCACACCCCTGGCCTTGGCTCCTGCCTCTGATGTTAATGTAAGATATTATGGCTCTTAGTGGCCAACATGGGAACAGAAGTTGAAACCGTGTGTCCAGTCACCCCTTCGCTCATATATAGGCTGAACTGGGGTAGGCAGTGCTTGAGTGCTTGGGGTTAAAATTTTGTGTGTGTGTTTAAATTCTTTTTTTTTTTTTTTTTATTTACTTTGACAGTTTCATACAATGCATCTTAATCATATCTAATTCCCAATCAGTTCCTCCGTTTAAATTTCTTTATGAGTACATTTCATCTCTTCCCCAGACTGGAACCAGGAAAGCAAGTTATTTGTGGAGTGAATGTTTTATGAATTGACTGGCTGACAAGCAAGTGAAGACACATTGCCCTTCATTTTGCAAACACCTTCACTAGGTGAAACACCGGCCTTCCGTTTGGTCTCCATATCTCTGGAAATAAGAAGTGTGATTTGGCTTTTACTTTTAATCCTTGCAGGACATATTTATTTGTCAAATGCATGCTTCCCATCAGGCACAGTCCTGGCCCTGGGAATATAGTCAGAACAGGACAGACAAAATATGTGTCTTCTTGGAATTTACAGTGTGGGTGTCAGGTCAAAATTAGTCACTGCAGGGAGGAGTTAGTAGTTGAATGTGTAGCATGTTCTGTAAGCACCACCGGGCTTTAAAATAGTCTAATAGAAAAGATTGAAGTTAGGTGTGGTGGCTCATGCCCGTAATGCCAGTGGAGTCAGGATTTCCAAGAGTTTGAGGTGAACATGAAGTTATACAGTGAGTTCCAGGCCAACCTGGGCTTCTGTTCTGTCTGAAACAAAACAAAGCAGATTGACAAAGGCCGAGGGAGGGGATGGTCAGGAGGTTTTTGTGAGGTAACGACACCTGAACTGACATCTAGAGAGGGGTTAGCTGCCTGTGAGACGGGGATCTGCCTTCTGTAGAGGGAACTGCAGTACGAAGGTCTCAGAGCAGGAGGAACATGTGCATTTGGCGAGCTGGGAGTAGTGTCCGATGCTCGGAGGAGAGAGAAAGTAAGAAAGAGGTGCTGTGAGGTGTGGCTAGGGGAATCTATAGGCTCTGCCCCCAAAACCCTGGTGGTGGTGGTGATAGAGTTAGGTTTGGGATCCAGGAAGAGGGGTCTTTAAGTCTCGAATAGTTTTAGCTGGAGTCATGTGATCTGAGCTACCATTGCCATGTGATGGGACTGTGGGGACCAGATACAATGGTGCACTAACCAAGGCAGTGGCCTTGGGGATGGAGAGATGATGGATCAACAAGCCATGGTGACCTGAAATCAACAGGATTTGTGGAAGAAGCACCCAGGTGGGACTTCCAAAGGACGGGGATGCACCTGGGGCAAGCCTGGTGTGGAGAAAGGAGTACACACATTCTAGGGTGAGATGTCCCCAAGTGGGCAGGCAGTTGACTTGGGAGGGGTAGATAGCTTCTGGAATTCTAGTAGAAGGAGCACTGAGGGACTGTCTTTCTGATGCTGGCTTCGGCTTTGAAAACTTATTTCTGTAATAGCCTCTTGTGTCCCAGGGACAAGTACTTCTCACAAATTTCCCGTATTTCACAGCCCGATACGGAGAGGAAAAGCATATAAGTAGCTTCTACAGTTACAACCATGGCTGCTAAAAATAAACACCTCAACAAAAATAACAGCATTTCCTGAGCCAGCACAGCAAGACAGGTGCTCCATGTCCATTCTTTCATTCAGTTATTCTCACAATTCTTTTTTTTTAATTAAAAATTCAGTTACCATATGAAGAATGGGTTTTGTGATGGCATTTTCATTCATATACATCATTATACTTTGTTTCTATTCATATCCCCCACCTCAATTATCAACCCCAGCCCTCCTCTCTCCCTCTTGCTGGTTCCCTCCTGGTTTGCTTTCATTATTAAAAAAAAATTCGCTATTTTGTTTTATGTGTATGGGTGTTTTGCCTGTGTATATCTGTGTACCATGTGCACATAGTGTCCATGGAGGCCAGAAGTAGGTATCAGATGCCTCTTGGAACTAGAGTAACAGATGCTTATCCAGTTGCCGTGTGGGTGCTGGGAGCTACACCCAGGTCCTCTGGAAGAGTACCATCTCCAGGCTTCATGTTTGCAGTTCTTATTCGATGGTGTGTTACTGTCCTGTTTGACCTTTGCTTGTCACTGGGACACTGTGAAGCTGCCTTCCCCCCCGAACTGACCTGGTTCACACCTTTTGTTTCTGAAGGCGCAGGTGACCAGAGTCTGGCTAAGAGGCAGGAGGAAAGTGGGCGTGTCTTAGAATTATGTGCCAGACACGGCCAAATACTTTACATATATTAATTTCCTTAATGTTGACAGACAGCTTAGGAGGAAAGTACTATCCTGCTTTTAAAAATGAGAGAACCGAGGAATAGAGAGATCAAGTAACTTGCTCAGAGTTGCATGGCTAGTTAGTGGTGGGACTGGACTAGAATCTGGGCTCTGAAGCGTTCTTCTAGTCCATGTCTCATAAACTATTGTGACATTGTGACATCTGACTCTTGCCTGGGGAGTCTTCCATCACTCGGGGGCTGTGAGAACTTATTGGAAGGCGGAAAAAGAGAAGGAAGAGAATGAAGAGGGAGAGGGATTAGAAGAGGAGGGGGATGCATCCAAAGTCACCAGAATCATTTACTGGGATTTGCTTGTAGCCAGAAGTTTCTCAGGTCCTGCCCGGCCACACATTGAGATGAATCGCTCCCACCCACATCCCACAGCCACATGGTCCCAAGTAAACACACATAGGCTTATTTTATTTACACACTGTATGGTCTATGGGTCAGGCTTCTTGTTAGCTAGCTCTTATAACTTAACCCGTTTCTATTAATCTATACGTTGCCACACGGCCGTGATGTTACCGGTCTGCTGGCATCTTGTTGCTCCTAGGGAGACAACAGCAGCTGGTGTCTCCCCCACTCTCCTTTCTCCTCTCCCTATCTCTCTTGGATTTTTCTGCCTGGCTCCATCCTGCCCTGCCATAGGTCAATGCAGCTTTCTTTATTAGCCAATGGGAGCAACACATGTTCACAGCATACAGAAAGACATCCCACAGCATTTGCTCGCTGTTACAGTATGTTGAAGGCTTTTAAGCCCCAGAAACATTAACACAGAATGTTCTCATGGCTTGAGGCAAGTGGAACAATATAGTGTAGAAAACTCAAGATCTGGGGGTAGAAAAGGATTAGGATCTGGAACCAGCTGTAGCAGTTACTAGCTGTGTGACTTCAGGCTATTCACTTAGCTTCTCTGGGTCCTACTTTCTTCCCATACAGAGAGAGGTCATTGACATGACCTTGTCCACCTCTCTGACTTCTCTCATCATACTACCTTCCCAGTTTTGATGGTCGAGTACTTGGGCAGTGGCTTATCCTTCTCCTCTTCCCCTTCTCCTCCTCTTCTGTAAATAAATCACATTGTTTTTGTCTCAGGGTACTTTGAGCTGCTTGTGATGAATATTCACACAAAAACCAACCTGTCTCTTTTCTACCATTTGACTCTCAGGCCACATGTTAGTAACCTCTTTTGAAAGGGCATTCTTGCCCTATTTGAAGAATTCTTTCTCTGTCTCTGTCAGTTTCTAGAATGTATCATGTGCTTAGGGGTCTTTTTGGTGGTTGTTGCAATCTGGAATCATCTTACTTACTTATATATCATATTTGATGCCAGCCTCCTTTACTAGCATGTGAGCTTCATGAGCAGGCACTTCCCTGTCTTGCTCATTACTGTACTCCAATGCCACAGGAAGTACCTGGCAAACTGTAGTTGCTCATGAACCCATCATTTAATGGATGATGGATTGGATGGATGAATGGAGATAGGGATGGATTAAAGAGGGAGGAGAGCTAGGTAGAGGGGGAGATGGATAGATGGATAGATTGATGATGAACAGGTGGACAGGTGGGGTTGGAGGGGACCCAAGGCTCTGTTCACCATGAAATTCTAGACTCCTTTAAGCTACAAGCTACAAAGTACAAACAAGGCTGGAAGAAGACGGTCTTCAATAACATGGCCCCAGAATGGACACCCATATTCCTGTTTCCTTTCTATTTCTCAAGCCTGTAGCCTACTGCTTTCCTTTTCCCCTTTCTCCAGGAACTGAAAGAACATGAGAATGTGAGGGAGTGATGCCAGATGGGTGTATCCAGCCAGACAAAGATCTGGTCCGTATTCAGTGAATAACGGGATCTGTGGCTATTTTCAGGCACTTTAATACACTTAAGAAATAAGTAAAACCTCAGGACTGGAGCTGGATTCTTAAAAAAGCTGTGCTTTCAGTGTAGAGTTCCAGTAAGGCCTTCTTCACCTTTTGTGTAGCACCTTTCAGTTTACAGAACACTTTTAACAAATGATGTCATTTGTTCTTCAAGCGATGCTGTTTGCAGATATTAGAGTTTTGTCTTACTGCTGGGAAAGCTAGGATGTAGAAAAAGGATAAACAACTTATTCGGGGCCTTCACACCTCAAATAGGCAGAGCAGAGGCAGATCCAGGCTGTTGGCTGCCTCTACCAGAGCAGTTTCCCTCACACCTTCCTTCTCTCTTTTCCTCCAGGGTCTTTATTTGTTCCAAGGTCACCCCGATTTCCTACTCACCAGTATACTCACAAATCTCTTTGAGAGAGGTGTAGGCTGTTTCAGCGCCTTGCACCTGTATAGGCTGACATACATGCTACCCCATGAGTCTGCATGTTGAATGTAGTCAGTCTGTAGAAGCCCACCTTCCATCCTGCCTAAAGGAAGATATCAGTCTGTGGTGAATGGGAGCTATATTGAGTTTGTGAGGTCCCATGAGTCTGTCTTCATTAGCATGCTTCCAAACATGAATTTGCACAGTTTAGGTTTTCTGGAAAGGAAATAATCTATTTCTGATTGAATATCCAACTTTCAGAAGATCAGCATTCCAAATGCAATTAATAACGAGCCCAAATCACCATAATTAGCTCAGAAAGTACAGCAGGATGATGTTCCAGAGATTTTCTGGGCTGAGATTTGGTTCAAGCTTCCTTTACAGTATGATTGGGTCTTCCTTTGTGGAATGAAGACAGGGCATGTGGATCTTTGCTGTTCATCCCATTTCTAACACATCTGTGCTTTGCCTTTAAGTCAGGTGCATTTGAGAAACACAATGCTGTTTTGTCCCAGCTGGAAACTTCCACCAGAGCTGAGATATGGTGCAAAGAATATTTACTACACAATGAGCTAGTGAATTGCTTTTTACTTTTAGTCTATGGGGAATCACACACGCACATGCACACATGTGCACATGCACACATACACACACAGAAAGATGATAGATAGATAATGTTGAATGATAGGGTGGATATAAGTCATTTGCCCACAGCCTATTAAGAGGCTTCAGTTTAGTCCCTTGATGAAAGTAGAAACATGAATAAAAATGATGGTCTCTTCAGATTTTGTTAAGAGGGGCACTTAGTGGGAGGCTCACATTGAGTTAGATCTGCTTAGGGGCCCATCCACAGGCTTTGTTATGGAACCTAAGTGTGGCATTGGGAGTTAAGGTCACTATGTTGATTTATGCCCACCTGGCTTATTTCTGTCATTAAGAATCATTCTCTCCTGGACTCTGGTCCTTTGGGTCCTTCACAGCAGCTTAGTGCTGTCTGTGAGACTCATCACTGTCACCCAGAATGGGGAAAGCAGAGACCTCATGTTTACTCGACAGATCGTTTATCTGTGGTTTATGGACAAAATGCGAGATTTCCATTTTATTCTTCCAAGTGTCTGGGACTGAGTGCCATGGGGTGACAATGAAGCCCAGTTTTCTCATCCTTTACATGAGGTTGGAGAAGGTGTGAGGACCACAGCCACTGGCCAAAGAAGGAGTGACCACGAAGGGAGCTGTCTTCCTTGACCATTTTCAGCCCTAGAGAGGTGGGGGGAGTGGGCATTAATGGCCGTAAGCGGAGAATTATGCACATTAATGGCTGTAAGAGTAGAACTAGGGTGTTTTGGGAATAAATTTGGCCTTATTGCTTTTGCATAAGCAAACAGGGTTTGTTGCTACAACATACAAGCAAGCCATCACAGGCAACTTGATGCCTTTCTTCCTCCTTTCTTCCTTCCTCTTCCTCCCCCTGTTCTTACAGAGTTCGGATCTCAGTTGCTATTGCCTCTGCAAACTAGTTTCACTTCCTCCCTTACCCAGCTGTTCGATGTAGGGGGTTTTAGTTATTAAACGGATAGTGGAAGACACAATGAGATTTTTTTTTTTTTTGGATGAAAGGGAACTTCGAGTTTACTGAGGCCTTTGTAGACAGCCTTGAAGTGCCAGTTCTTGTAACTATGACACAGAAGTCAGAAACAAGTATACTACACAGAAAATAAGCTTCTTATACAGATGAGACTAGAGGTCTTCTGAATCACAACAAAATAGTCTAGTAGGATAAAGATAAATATTGTAATTTAACCTGTGTGTGTTGTCCATGTGTTATTGTGTGTGTATGTGTGAATGAATGTGTGTGGAGGTTAGGGGGTATCATCCAGTGTATTCCTTAATTACTCTCTACCTTATCTGTCTATCTGTCATCTTTCTATCTATCTATCTATCTATCTATCTATCTATCTATCTACCCATCCATCTATCTATCTATCTATCTATCTATCTATCTATCTATCTATCTATCATCTATCTATCTATCTATCATCTATTATCTGTCATCTATCTATCTATCTATCTATTATCTGTCATCTATCTATCTATCTATCTATCTATCTATCTATCTATCTATCTATTATCTGTCATCTATCTATCTATCTATCTATCTATCTATTATCTGTCATCTATCTATCTATCTATCTATCTATCTATCTATCTATTATCTGTCATCTATCTATCTATCTATCTATCATCTATCATCTATCTATCTATCATCTATCTGTCTATTTATCAGCTATCTATTTATCAATCTATCATCTATCTGTCTACCTACCTATTATCTATCTATCTATCTATCTATCTATCTATCTATCTTCTCTTTACTTTTTTGGAGACGGGGTTTCTCACTAAATGGAAGTCATTTGAGCCAGTCTGGCTGGTCAAGAGCTTGAGGGATCTTCACAGTTCTAGTCCCGGGGTTACAAATGTGTGCTGTTGCAGTTTACTGAGCCCCATAACCTACCCATTTTCTTGTGATATGAGCCTGGCAGGCCAAACAGAGATGCTGGGTGTCAGTTGTTATATTAACAATTGAACACTCACCAACTTCGTCATGTGAGAAAAAAGTTAGGTAAATATTTAAAGAAATGATGAGAGAAAAAGATGAAAGATAAAAAGTTCCTACTTATTAGCTTATTTCCCTTCTTTGCAAATTGGAGAGGGCTTATTTTTCACCCATTATAACCACAGACCAGCCTGAGCCATACCCTACATCTACTGGTTGAGATTGTTGCTTCAGGCTAACGGTGCTCATTTCTCACTGCAGAATTTGAGATTGTATGGAGAGAACTCAGGTCAGATCTGGTCTAGCACACATATCATTAGAATGGCTGTTGAAGAGGTTAAGTGCACGCTATAATCATTGAACTTAGACTCAAGGTAAGATGTCCCCTTGGGCAGCATTGCCACTGAGGGTGGAAGGATCGGAGCTCCAGGGCTGTCTCTGTTGAGCCCACAGAAAAGAAAAGAATGGAGTTGTTGATCCATTGAGTCTCTTTGGTCTTCATTTGAGCTGCATTGCTTAGTGGTAACTGATTGGAGGAAATGTCTTCATTTTCGACTTGTTCTCTTTAACTGTAAGATGGACAAGTTACAGCCAGCACGTCCTTGGTTTGTTATGCAGATGATATGAAATGAAATGATGCACCCAGAATTATTCTAAGCATTGCACAGGTGGATGGATGCCCTATGCTGGTGTGAAGTTTCCAGCAACTCTCAGCTGCTTGAGATACATCTGGGTCACTGTCCAGGTTGCCAGGGAGGGTAATCCATGGCAGAGGCACCCCTCTTGAGAGTCTCCTGGGGTCCAGTACTCTTAGTCCAGGTTTATGAAATCTAGGCTGTTTTGATTTTTTTAAAAAAGATCAGATAAAGACCATAGTTTGCAATCATAATATTTGAGTTTGAGTTCTTGCTCTACTGAAATTATTGGCAGAATGTCTTAATCCATTTAGATTGCTGTATTAACACCAGACCAGTGAGTGTTGAGTCTTAGTGCCCGCCCCCCCCATTAAACAGAACTTACAATAGCACTTTGTAGCTTTTGAGATGATCAATTGAGATAAAGGTAACTATGATTTAAAACTGTAAAGCTATGCACCGTATTTCCCGAAGTGTGTCCTGTGAGATCTAGCTGGTTTCAATAATTCTCTGAAAGGAGAAGAAAAGTCAGGCCTGTCTGGGCATGTACCCAGTGGGAGAGCACCTGCCTGGCATACCTAGTATGTAAAGGGCCTCAAGTTCAATCCCAAACACTGAAAAAACAAAACAAAACAAAAACTGCAGTCAAAATACTAAAAACAAGAGCAGTAACAACAGCAGCAGCAACATCAGTGACAGGTTTTCGTGAAATAATTTCACAGAATGCTGCTTGTTCAGTCCCTCTGGAGAGTCCTCACAGGCCCTTAGTATTTTACTCTATCACTGGCCACCAAATACTGCCAATATTTAACAGTCCTGGTGTGTGTGAGGCCAATGGTTCTATCCCACAACTATCAAAAAAAGAAAGAATCTATGGAGCTGTTTATGAGAACCATGATGATGCTTGTCAAAAGGCTATTTAATACACACTTGTTTTCACTCACCATGAGAACTAGAGATGGAATGGGAAAACTCAGACTTCCGTATTTTGAAGATTCTTCAAAAGCTCCCCTCTTTTACATATTTAGTGATTGGAACCCTGGCCTTCAGCTATGTGTGGTAGCTCATACCTGTAAATCCCAGCACTTGAGAGGATGAAGCAGGATGCTTTGAATTCTAGGCCAGCCTGAGCTATATAGTGAGGCCCTGTCCCAAAAAGACAAACAAACAAAAAGCAAAACAAAACAAAACAAAACAACCAACCCTCCCCCCCCCAACCCCTCAAAAACCAAAAACCCAAAACGAACAAAAAACCAAAAACAAAACCCCCAAACAAACTCCACTCAGTGTTCTCAAAAAAAGCCAGAGAAAACAGGGTGGTCTCTGGTCTGAGCAATCCAAATGTTGGGGAATGGGGTTTCCATATCAATGAATCACGTGGTCGGAGCCTGAGCTGGTCCTCACTAAGATGCAGGGACAGTGCGCCTGGGGCGGCAAGCACACACAGTGGCATGCTGGTGGAGGAGGACTGTGGGCACTCCCTGTCGTATTTCCAGTAAGCATCCTTTTGACAGACTGTTGCGTCTTCTCTGTAATCTTGAATAAATGGTTTCCTGGAAGTAGGCTGCCTCAGGGCTCCCACGCTCCCCCACATCACACACCTGGCTCCTTCCTCACGTGATTTGTATTTTGAGGGAAGTCTGGAACAGAACAGTGCGAGGACGGTATCTTTGTGGGTCACTGTAGACTTGAGCAGGCTCGAGAACTGGAGACTGTTGAGTATATCATTCTTCACACAAAGTAACAAGGACAGGGTTTAAGGCGGGGTGAGAGGGCCTTCTGCGAGGCTGCCTGAAGCCCGTCCTGTACTAGAGTCAGCTCTTATGTTGTCTGTAACCATGGTAACTGAGGGCTGAAAGCATCTCAGAATGCCCATATGCCGCTGTAACTCCTCCCCTCCCCCCCCTCCCCGGCGCCCACCCTATTATTTTCCCTCTGTTCTTTCAACCTGGAAACTCCCTCTGCCCCATAGGATGGACTCTTCCTTGGTACTTTAAACATTAAAAATTAATGAATTAATTTATCATCTATGTATGTGTATATATTATATTATGTGTATGTTTTATATATATATATATACATACATACATACATACAGAGAGAGAGAGACAGAGAGAGAGAGACAGACAGAGACAGAGACAGAGACAGAGACAGAGAGAGAGGTCAACTTATAGGAGTAGGTTCTTTCCTTAGACATTAGTTCCAGAGATTCAGGTAGTCAGACTTGGTAGTAAGCACCCTTACCCACTGAGCCATCTTGATGTCCTATTGGTGCCTGTGTATGTGTGTGTGTGTGTATGTGTGTGTGTGTGTGTGTGTGTGTGTGTGCACCTGTGTACAGGTGTGATTGCTTGCTCATGTAGGCACACTTGGAGCCTAGAGGTTAGATTTGGGATGTCTTCTTCCATAGTTCCCCTCCCCACCCTTTTTTTGCAGCAGGGCCTCTTACTACACCTGGAGCTCAATGATTTTGTAGACTGGATGGCTTTGATGCCCTGAGATCTACCTTTTGTGAACCCCCTCCCCCCAGTGCTGGGATTACAGATCTGTGATGTCACAATGGCTTTGTAAGTGGGCACTGGTGTTTTCACGCTTGCACGGAAAACACTTTACTCATTCAGCCCCAACCTCAGCCCTACGCTGGTGCTTTTAACTTTCTGTTAACTGTACACTTCCAGAGGTCCTGTTTCCTTTTCTTCTTTCAGTTTTAATTTTATATGTATGGGTGTTTTATCTGCATGTATGTCTGTGCACTGCATGAATGCCTGGTGCCTGTGGAGGCAAGAAGAGGGGGGATCCCCTGGAACTGCTGTTCCATATGAGTTACTAGGTAGATGCTGAGAATTGAACCTGGAGGGTTCTGGAAGCCCCATTTTCAGCTCCTTGATCCACGGAGGCTTTGCTATGACCTAGGCCTGGGTCACACATGCACAATGCACTCAGCATTTCTGTTTCTGCCATGGAAAATTTCATAAGGCTGGCGTTGCGCATGCTGCAGGTGTAATTACACCTGCACCCGATGACGGTGGCTCTCCCTCTGAGATTCTGACAATGTTGCTTCGCTCTCAGCCAGGTTAGATGCTGAGAGTTTTGGATGTGTTCCCCAAGAAGAGAGAAAGCCAATGAGGCTGGATAAATTCAAGCTCTGGCCATTTGTCAAGAAATTTTGCTATTGGCTTGAGGGGAGATGTGTGGTTTGGTGACTTCAGGGCGGTGACACAAATGGTCACATTATGACCAGTGTTGCAGGTGATAAGATGGGGCACTTGTTTATTTCTTAAGGATAACAGGATCTCCAGGAATAGTGTGACATGGGAAGATGATGCTAAAAGTTTATTTTAAAGATTATTTAAACCACTTGTAGACTGCACTATAGATTCAGCAAATGTTTATGAGGGACAACCGCTATGTGGCCAGAATAGTGGTGGGCATTGGACTTGACTGGGACATTTGGGTCTTCATATAGGACTCCCAGGAGCTGAAAAACATGCAGTTGGGGGAAAAGAAAAACTTCTCCTGACATCTTTGGTTATGAGAACCAATTATGCAAAGGGGAGGTGTGCTGCGGAGCAATGGCTGTTGCATATTCAATTTTCTTAGTTGAAAGAATCTTTTCTCCGGCTTTGTCACTCAGCCCTTGATTCTATGGTAATTTATGCATTTGGAGTGAACCAATCAATAAATGGGAAGCCATGGTGTGTCCATATTCTCCTAACTTCAAATGATTCATGGAAGCACGCAGCTGTCGGCCCAACATAACAGGCCTAATAGAGACTGCCAGCATCCCCTCCAAGCCGGCTGTCGCTTTGTCCCTGGTGTGTCCGGGGGTATTGTAACACTGTGGTATTTTTCCTTTGGCTATAATGGGACCCCCTCCCTGCTTGTCCTGTCCTTGTGGCCTCAGCTCAGAAGTCCTTCTCCGAGCCTGAATTAATGAGAGACTGTGACGCATTGATTTCTTTCTCTGGCAGGGTGAGAACACAGCTTCTGTGGGCACATGAATGCCGGATTATCAGGCAATAAGTTCTGTATTCAGTCCCGGTTATAAAGAGAGGCAGAACAGACAGCCACAGGGGGCTGGGTTTGGGGAGCTCTGTAAGTCCTTGTCCACTGTCACACTCACCACCATTTTCCCATGGCTGTCAGGATGCCTTTGGTGGTTTTTCATCCATCTGGTTATTCTGGACACTGACCGAGTGAGCTTAAACAGAAATGGAGCTGGGTACTGGATACAGACACGTGGAAAAGTCCCAAGTCCGGACTCCCAGAGATGTCACAGTCTGGCCATCGAGACAAATATTTAATCAAGTAATTTCGATGCACCGTGAGAAATTCATTGCTAGAGATGTGGATTAAAACCTGGTCGTCCAACCCGACTGTCCTCTGTCATACATTCCTGCTGCGTGATGTCCTCCCTGAGTGCATGGAGACAGGAAAGCCTGGACTGCACCCTCTGGGACAATAAGCTGAAACAAATCATTCCTATTTGTTAGGGGTTGAGTCCATGCAGATCTTTATAGGCTCATGTTTTGATAACCTTATCTGCAGCTGGTTGCACTCTTGTGGGAGACTGTAGAGCTTGATGAAGTGGTTCTGGCTGGTGGAAATAGGTTAGAAAGGATGGTGGGCTTCTGAAGTGATAGCCTGGCTCCTGGTTCTGGTACTCTTCTGTTTCCTGGTCTGCTGTGGTGTGAGGAGCCTCTGACACATGCTTTCTTCTCCAGCTTTTCCCTCCACGATGGGCTGCAATCTCTCCGAAATCGTGAGCCCAAATAAATCTTCCCTCCCACAAGTTGCTTCTGGCAGGTATTTTGATCACAGTGATTCAAACATAATCAAACATAACCCTTATGCTATTTCTAACAGCTGTTTTTGCCAGAGATTTGAGAAAAGTAACTAAATCAGCAGGTTCCTGATAAAAATAACCCCACTCCTGGTTACAGTTGATATGTGACTGTCAGTACCAGCTCAGTGTGACCCAACACCCACACCAGTATCCAACCTTATTGTCTTACTCTCGACACTCCAGCACTCTCTGACTTCTCACTTTGCATGGAGAGGGTCTTGCCATGTAGCCCAGCCTGGCACTGAACCTGCCACCCTCCTGCTTCAGCCCCTGGCATTACAGGTGTGGACTACCACATCTGGCTACCTGGCAAACTTCTGACTGTTATCCTGGCAGGTTTTTGTTTCTTTTTGGCTTGAATCTTCTTTGCTGCTCCCATGGAAGGTGAAGAGTACTGGGGGACTAGGACATCTAGAGTGACCCTCAAATAATGACTGATGGGAGACAGTGCATCAACACCCTCATTCCCTCAGCAGTGGGTATGTTTTTCACAGGACCTCAGTTTCCTCACCGTGATAACTCACTTGATGCTGTATCTTTTATTGGTTTCTTAGCAACCTTCCCATCTGTGGCTTTCTTCGCTAATTCCCTAATGGTGCTTTTTGCCCCTCCCAAACAAACTACAAATTCTTATTGTAGGTTCAGCTTCTTGGGGGGAACTCAATGGAAGACATATGGCAAAGATTTTTCTTCCCTGTGTCTCTGCCTTATGCATCAGGCACCAGCTTTGGTGGTGGAATGAGGGCAGAGGGTGCAGTACCCCAGGATGCCTAACTTGTCACTAAGGCCAACAGCTTTCAAGGAATATAATCTATACCTAAGAAGTCACTTTGTCCCCAAAACATACTCCTTGAGTCCTGGTTCTGGCAAATGAGCCACAAGAATGTGATAAACTAAGGCTTGATGGGGCTCATCCGAGCCTCATCAAACCAGTTTGTTTCCATAATTCTCCTTCCCATGAGAGGGAAAAATGAAGTGCAGTTGATTTTCATTATTTGCAATAATTATCATGTTCTACAAAGTTGCTGCAAATATGGAATTAGCAAATGAAAACCATTGCTACTATGGGAAGCGCAGGGTTAGGTTCCTGCCAACCTCTGGCCACAACATTCTCATCAAATGATTAGGATAGACTATCATCCTATTGAACTTGTACGGTTGGTTTGTTTCACACTGAACTCCCGGCCACAGCCCTGCCACATGTGCCTGGATGAAGCTCACTAGTACACTAGCACACTAGCTTTTCTCTCAAGTCTTTTGTTATCCTCTCCCATTTTTCTAGGTAGCACTTCCGTGTAATGCTTGGAGATTTTAGGCAGTGAAATCGTAAATAGATCATAAATAACACAGATGCTTACACTATGAAATCTGAAGTGAGAAGGCAGAGCACAGCTTGGCTGATCTTCAGCTGAGTGTGTGCCTTGTGAGTGGATGCACCGCCCCTCTCCCCCATTGTTTACCTCATGTCTGCAAATGACCACAAAAGCACCACAAATATTGATTGTGAGGGGATCTAGATAAAATTTTCAAATAGGAGAATACATGAAAATAGAATTTGTGAATAATAATGAGAGACACCTGTCTTCCTTATCACGCTGAGACTTGATTTCAGTTTAGTATATTTATAAACGTGTGAGCCAGGCTCCTTGATTGATACAGACACTGAGATATTAATGAAATGGTCCTTGCCCTTAAGGGTTCACTCGGGTGGTTCAGAGACAGCCAATGACATAATACAGTAGAGAGAAACAGCCAGAAGAGAGAAACAGTCCTCACAGAGGACTTGGAGGGAAGCATCAGGTAGGTCTTGACAGGCTGCGTTTTGAACACTCTGTATATCATTGGGAAAATATAGTCAGAACAACCTTGTTTACTGTGATTGACTCTGCCAGCCTACCTGCCCCAGTACCCTCTGGTACCCTGGATTCCAGATTCATTCCTCAGTGAATCAAGTATGTCTTTTAATATCAACCTTTCCACTTACACTAGGGATCCCTTTGCTCTTTGGGGCGTTCTCTCTTCTCTGGACCCACTGGTCTTTCCCTCTCCGCATGAATATTCCCATCAGTGTATAAATGGGCTTCATTATCACATAGCTCCTCCCTGACCCTCCATCTCCTCTAGCCATCACTTCATTTCTGGAGGGAGTGGTCTAAGGATGACATCTTCACTTACCTTACTTTCTAAGTGGCCACTGCTTCCCAGGGTCAGCTTTCACAATGAGGATCTCTTCATCTGTGTGGTCTTTTGAGGATGCTTTAAGGCACTTAGGGCTTCCTCTTGCCAAGACCCTGCTAGAAGTTCCTTATACAACATGGGCACTGACTGTTAAGAGAAATAGGTTCTCACCAAATGAGGAAGTTCCAGGACCGACTCTGCTATTTTCTAACACCATTGAGAACTTTGTTCTTGTCGGCTCATTCTGTTTCCCACTTTGCCTTCTTGCATCACACCAGCACAGGTCCTGAGTGACAGTACGAAGACGAAGACTCCGGAACTCCTGATGCCATTTTGCCCTAAAGCCAGCGAAGGGAATGAGGAAGTGACAGGCTCTCCCTCTACCCCTCCCTCCTTGGGTATTTCCTTTCCCTATCTCTTTTTCTTCCCCCCTTTCCCCTTACCTTCCCCTTCTCTTCTCCTTCCCTTAGTCATTGTTCTATTGCTGTGAAGAGACACCACGACCAAGGCAACTCATTGAAGGAAGCATTTAAATGGGGGCTTGCTTAGTAGATTCAAAGACTTAGTTCATTATCGTCACGGTGGTAAGGATGGCAGCAGGCAGGTGTGGTGCTGGAGAAGTAGTTGAGAGCTACATCCTGATCTGCAAAGCTGAGACTGAGAGCTGGGCACGCTCTCAGTGACACGCTTTGTCCAATAAGGCCACACCTCCTAATCCTTTCAAATAGTGCAACTCCCTGGTGACTAAGCCTACATGTATGAACCTGTTGGTGGCCATTCTTATTCAAACCACCACACCTCCTCTTTCCCTATCTCCAGCTTCTTTTTTCTCCCTTGCCCCTCTCCTCTTCTCTCCTTCCCACTTCTTCCTTTCTTCTCTGTCTTGAAGAAGTTTTCATTTTCCTGAAAGTCCTTCACATACTTCTTGCATATAAACCCTAAATCCTGTCACTAGCAAAGGGGAATGTTTTAGCCTTCTTAGCTTCTGTAAGTGGGGCCCATCTTCATTGATATTATTACCATTTAACCAATATTTAAGTCAAATTGACTGTGTCAGCAAAAATGAAGAAAGTTAAGAATAAAAGTCCCAGGCGATGTCTGCCCCGTCTTTCTGGACACTTTGAAGCAATTTTTACTTTTAGAAGGACAGCGTAGCCTTTTAAGAAAGTATTTCATTCTGGTTTGCAAGAGGATGGGTTTTTCTTTTGCTATTCTGGCTACTCCCTGCTTTCCTACTGGCTGTTTCTCTCTCTTGCTTTTTCTCTACACGATTGAACGTTTCTCGTTTGGTTCTGTAGATTCTTCTGGGTTGACCTCAGCAGCCCTTTAGTGCCATGTAAATGCCGTAATTTCTAAGTGTGTGTGTGTGTGTGTGTGTGTGTGTGGCTAGTTGCCTTCTTGACATTTCCACTCACATGCCTCAAGGCCCCTTTTCACCAAGAAGACCATCACAGAACTGTGGACTTTGCATTCCAAAGCTGTCCTCCCCCAGACTGCCTTATCTCAGGGGATGGCACCACCTTATAAAATCCAGTCAGATCTCATGAGTCCTTTCTTTCCTGTCTCTCCTGTCACCCTTACACCTTCTGTTCACCAGCAAGTCCTATCCACTGACCCTCTAAACCACACCTAGAATCTTTGTTTCTATCCCTTTTTTCTCCCACCCTTGATCTGTGTGTCCTCTTGGGGGGGGGGTGCTGACAGTGCCTTCCTATTGGTCTATTTACTTCTATGCCTGGTCACTGATGTTCTGGAGCATAGCATTTCACCTAAGCGGTCTTTACTGCAGCTGGCCTGCAGAGCTTTGTGGAGTGGCTTTTGCTAGCCGGCCCACAACCTTGTTCGGAACCACCTTTCCCCATTTTCCTCTGGACTTCTTGCTTTTCCAAACTCTGTCTTATTGAAAGACTTTCCCAAAACCTGCATTTCCTCCCTGAATTCTCTTTTCTCTAGTCTTTCTGTGACTGGCTCCTCTTCACCTCTGAAATTCAAGCCCCAATGTCATCTCCCCAGAGAGCCTTTTCTAGCCACCCACTCTCACCAGCCACCTTCTGTTATAATTCTCTGCACTGGGCCTATAATTCCCTGAAAAGAACTTCTATTTGGTAATTTAACGAACCAAAACTAATGAAATTACTAAACTAAAACCACTAAAATGATATCTGCATGACATTAAGGGAGCAGAGACTTTTAAGGAGGCAAACACAGCCACCAGCATTTCATGCTCTTTCAAAGACTGAAGATAATAGTAATGGCAATGAGGATGGGAAAGATGGTGATGATGATGGTGATGATGATGATGATGATGATGGGGACCACAGTGACAACTAATGAATATGGTTACTGTGGACCAGGAACAGTGCCAGATATTTTGCATATGTTGTAGTACTTAGCTCTGACAAGGTTTGCATTGTGGGGGAATACCGTTACTCCTATTCTATACTGAGACTTCGGGTGGTTGGTTGGTCATAGTGTCCGGTACATGAAACTTGCAATGAATGTTTTCTAGTGTGGATAAATGAGTTTCCCCCAAGACTCTGATAAATAGTAGTTAGTAGAGTTGAGAATCTACTTTAGGTCTGAGTGAATCCAAAGCATGCATTGTGAATGTGGTCTATATTTATTCATGTGATTAGAAAGGTAATATAGGATACATGGTTAACTGTATTTCAAAATGTGGTAAATAAAATTAGTTTACAGGCAAGAATCCCTTTACTGGTGGCATCTACCCTGATTAATGGAAGGTATAATTGAGTTTTATAAAAGCATTAGAGAGGAATAAGGTCAGGCATGATGGCACATGTCTGTAATCCTAACACTCAGGAGGCTGAGGCAAGAGGATTGAGAGTTTGAGGCCAGCCTGTGCTACAAAGTGAGACTTGGTTTAAAAAAGTAAAGAAAAAGTAAAAAAAAAAAGTTAAAAGAGAAATTCACACTGAGTTATTTTCTCATTGCAACATCCTGAAGATGCAGTCTTACCATTGTGTGGGAATTCAGCAAGACCATCATGTTTCCAAGTCTTTTGGCTCTTACAATCTTTCTGTCCTCTGTTCCATAATGTTCCTTGGGCCTTGGGTTCAGGAGTTGTATTGAAGATCTATCAACTGGTGATGGGCACCCCCAAATACCCCAAGGTCAGTTGTACTCTGCATTTTTCCTAGTGGTAGCTTTCTGTAATGGTTTCTGTCTGTTGCAAAAAGAAGCTTCTTTGATGAGGGGCGATATTGACACTTACCTGTGGGTAGAAGGATAAGTGTTTAGAATGTGCTTAGGAATTTTCCTGGTTTAGGAATGTAGGTAGTAAGTTCTCCTCTAAGACTCAGGACCTCAATAGCCATGTTCAGTTGGCTAGAGTTACAGTACCAGGCATGATTTCCTTCCTGTTCAGTGAGGCCTTGAGTTCATACAGGCAGCGATTGGTTACCACCATATATAAATACTACTATTGCCCCTTCAGGGATAGTTTTTCATGTTGGTCATTGTTATGGTACATAGGTGTTACAGCTGGGTAGGAGGACTGTTGATTGTTTTTCCAGTCTTAGTAGCTTGCATATCACCTTCTGGTACTATGAGAGCTTGTCCTCAGGAAGGAGACTTTCTGGTCAAATTCTGTGAGTCTATGTCCAAAGAACATGGTGTCTTCAGCAACAGAGACCCACCTTCAACAGTTAGGAGGCAACCAAAGGCAATAGCAAAAGCCTATGCTGTTTTGGGGGTCTCTTGGACTCCCCTGACCAACAAACTCTAAAGGAGGTTTCTTTTTTCATGCCGGGTACTTGAGTTTATGTTAGATAGTCTATGGCTCTTGGAATATTATCTATGGAATATTATCACTTCAAGTAGTGTGTGTGTGTGTGTGTGTGTGTGTGTGTGTGTGTGTGTGTATAAAATTTTAGTTAAGTATAGAATAATGATACCCTAAGTCTTTTTCAAGCATCCTTTGTGTGAATCCTCATTCTCTCTCCTTCTCTATTGTCCTCCTTCCACTAATATTTCCTATGCCAACTTCACTTTGTATTTAATTAGGAATTTTGAGATTGGGTCTCACTATGTAAGCCAAGATGGCCTCAAACTCTTGATTGTCCTTCCTCAGCCTCCTAAATTCTAGGATTACAGATGTATGCCACCACACCTAGCTAGATTTCACTTTTAAAGATTTTTTAAAAAATCAGCTTTCCTTTAAGCATTAATTTGTACTGTACTTAATACTTTTATTTAAATTTATTCAACCATTTAAAAACCAAACAAATATAGTCTCATCTCAGATAATAGCACCTATATCATAGGCATTCTATTGTTCTATTTTTTCCTAGTGTTTACTATAAAATAAACCCATAACCTCTGCAAGAAGATTGTATCTGTGTGTCGTCTTCTATTATCTCACATACTTGTGTGCTATACTTTTGAGACTGGCCAAGGCACCATTGTTTACCAAATTACAGCTCTGTGATGGGTAATTTAAGTGTCAACCTGATGGGATTGGTAGCCTCGCCAATTAGTAAGACACACCTCTGGGTTTGTCTATAGAGCCATTTTCAGAGATGATTAGATCATCGAGGTTCTGACCTAGTCAAAGGTTTAATCCATTGATGGTTTTAAAAATCTGAACAAATCATCAGGAGTTACTTGGAACTATGGAAGCCGGGGCCTCATTGGAAGACATGGGCCTCTTGGTTTGTGTCTTTGAAGGGTTCATCTTGGTCCTGATCTTTCTGTTACTCTCTCTGCTCCTACCACAAGGTGCGGAGTGTTGCTTCACCACAGCCTTCCACCATGATCTTCTGCCTCACCATAGGCTCAGGAACACTGAAGCCAGATGACGACAGATTGGAGCCTCTGAGCCCACAAGCTGAAATCAATCTTTCCCCTTTAGTTGACTTCCTCACACATTTTGTCATAGTAATGAAAAAGTTGACTAACACCAGCTCCGTCTCTGGTGACAAGAATGAACCCAAACACGTTATATTCAGCCTACATTTATTAGATGCTTGGTGTTTCTAACCTCACATGATTTAAAAAGTGAAAATGTGGACTGTATTCGGTCTTTAATCGTAATGGATTTGGAACCAAGTGACTGGAGACTATCACACCAGTAAGAAGATAAGATGTGAGTGGGCTTCATGCTCCCAATTCCAGCTGCGTGGATAGTGGCTCTTCCGTATGCCATCTGACATCCGCTTTGCCAATGGAGAAGCTGCACGAGCTCTCAGTCTGCAATCAGGGCTGGGTAACCTCTTTTCAAATTCAGTTTGCTCCAGTATTTGCCAAGGACTACACGATGCCTTGGGGAATATGAAGGAGATTATCATGGTTTATGGAGCAATAAAGCAGAAACCAAAGGATGAAGTGGGAGGCAGAGTAGAATAGGACCACAGATGAGATGCGATGGGTGTGTGCTTAAAGCTTAAGGGAAGCAGAGTTCGCTGCCAGCTCCGGAGCCCAGGAAAGGCTGTCTGGTAGAGGTAGCACTTCAGATGGATTTTAAAGGAAGAGATGATGTGAACGGCAATGATAGAGGGACCGTCCAGCCAAAGGAAGGGAATCAATTAGGCACCAAAGAGGGAAATAGATGCTTATTTGTGAAAGAACAAGTCTCCAGTTTTGCAGGGAGACGAGGGCAGATGGGACAGTTAGGTTCTTGTGGCCCTTGAGGTACTAGATTTATTTCAATGGGCAGTTTGGGGCCTTGGAAGGCTATCACATGTAACGAGTTGACCTCCTGGAAACAATGGGGTGCATGTATAGAATTTAAATACGTACAGGAGGGAAGGAAAACAGCAAACTCAGGAAGAAACTGCAGTGACCTGAGTGGGAAATAAGGACCTGTCTCTGTGCTCCAGGTCTGGGCCAGGGAGGCCCCAGGGAGAGGGGAGTAGAAAGGTGTCAATCGTGTAGAGAAGTGGACGTTGACTGGTGACTAACTCAGCAGAGGCAGTTGTTTCTCTTAAATTCCCAGGGGCTCAGTGTCATCTGTGAGCTATGGATAATGGGGACAGGGATTGTCTAAGAAGATAATGACTGCAGTTCTAGTGCACAGTGAGGCAGGCAAGTGGGTCTGATACACAGTTTGTCCTTCACTGTGAAAGAGCAGAGGCAGTCCAGGCTGCGGTTAATTTCCCATTTCATCTTTAAGTATACTCAAGGATAAGTGGCAGTATAATCTCTGTGTAGGTTTTCATGGCCAAGAGGCAGGAAGGTGGAGCATTATTACTCTTAACGTGAATAAGGTTAACTTGCCCTGGGAAGCTGGCCCACTGCATTATATGAGAAGTCACATGAATAACTCATATAAGATATTAGCTCTTTAAGAATTTTGTACAATGTATCTTGATCATATTTATCCCTCCACCAACTATTCTCAGATTACCCCTATTCCCTGCTCACCTGACTTTGTGTCTTTTTTTCCCCAAACCATCGAGTTCGATTTGTGCTGCCTACATACTCTTGATTTTGTTCATTTACTGGAGTATAGTTGGCCTACTGGGGGGTCATACCCTTAAAACCGACCCCTCCTCTCCAAGGACCTATTAACTGCCAACCTTTTACAATGCTGGAATTCTGGCTGGCTTGAGCTTTTAAAGATCTTGTACATGCACCCACACTCACTTTGAATTCATATGTACAGCTCCCCCAAGTGACTGCTTTTTGTCCATCAAGTAGGTATTTCCTCTTAAATGTCTTTGGAGTCAGGGCTAATTATATGACAGTTTCATCTGCTTTTATCCCATGTTTTCCTCCCCAAAAGGGTCTGACACTTAGTGGGTGTGGATGCAGTTCTGCCTTCATACTAAAGACTATATGGTGGTTGTGTTTAGGCAAAGAAAAAACGGGTTTACTCAGAGCATAGTCTGGGATTTGATACTCCCACTGGAGAGCAAAGAGTAAGGTGGAAGTTCTCCAGAGAACTCTGTGAATGTTTGGATGCTGAAAACCCAGGCACTGGGAGATGGCTCAGTTACACCCTGATTTCAGGTCCCCAGCACACACAGAAAAGCCCGGAGCCCTTCTGTGTGGGTGAAGTATAGCTCATTGGTCAGTCAGTTTAGTTGAATCCAAGAACTCCAGGTTCAGCAGGAGACCCTGTCTCAAAAAACAAGGTGGACAGTAATCAAGGAAGATGCATGACTCAATGTTTACCTCTGGTTTTCACATGTGCACATCTATCCACACAAACATGGCTACTATACCCCTCCTCCACCCCCCCCCCCCATCC
>CABHPP010000077.1:38057-86968 GCA_902168425.1 Peromyscus attwateri | reverse complement strand
CCGAAATAAATAAATAAATAAATAAATAAATAAATAAATAAATAAATAAACAGTGAAATTTATATTCTGCTTTGAATCTTGAGTGTTCGTAATTAAAAAAATGAGGAAATAGGTGAACAAAATTACAAGTGATTAGAGCATGTTTCGATTTGCAGTGCAGAAGAGTGAGTTCTAAGTAAGTGAAGCACGAATGGTGTTTTATGGGCAAGTTAAGTGGGGAAGGTATTGAAAGTCTGGGAATAAGGAGCTGTAAGCAAAACAGGGCTTTTGTATAGAGAGCACATGAGAAGATAGGGCTAACAAATCTGCAAAAGATATTTGACTGTCAGCAAAATTTTTTGTATTTATGTGTGTAAACATATGAGTGAGTGAATGTGTGTGTGTGTGTATGTGCACGTGCGCGTGTATTAAAAAAATAAGTTTTCACAGAATATTGAAAAATATTAAATTGGTTAATGTTGTTTTTAAAATGTGATTCAATCCTTATTTGTAATTAATTCTATAATAGCTATAAAATTGAGAAATGGGCATTCAACAACCATCTTCTTGCAGGTGCACACCTTCTGTCTGTGCTGTGTTTCCAGCTCCCCTCTCAAGGACCTCTCAGTACTTAACATTTTACTCTGTGATATTTAATCTTTACCTGCTGATTACATGTGTTGCATCAGAATGTTCATTTTCTTTTCTTGGCCCAAACTAAAACACATTAGGTTACCCATCTTGAGGTTCTGGTATCAATTGTTTTATCATAGCTTTTAACTTTTCAGAAGATAAAATGATAAGGCCGCTTTGGCAGTTCCGGTATCTTGGGCTGACAAGTGGATAATGCTTCTCTGGAGTGGCATTTTCTCTCACTAATGAAACTACTTCTATCATATAATCACCTGTTAGAAATCTGGACACATGTTTTTAAGTGATAGTTTCTGTGGCAAAAAGATTAAAAAGAAAAGAGAGGGGGGAGATGAATGGAGGTCTTTGTTGATGTCTTTCTAGCATATGGAAAACAGCAAAGTAGATGGAGAGTACGTTTGTGTTCACATGAACACCCCAATAACCAAAGATCCTCCTACTAGGACTGACATTCTAAATGTTTCTTCACTTTCCAAGAGTATCACCTTAGATAATTTTACTACATAGACTTTGGGAAAAGTTCAACATTCAAACTAAAGAACCAAACTATACAGGAAGGCAAACTTAAAATAGCTAAATGGAAATTTGGTCAAAATAAAAAATAAATAAAAATAAATAAAAAAACGCAATCATAAATTTCTTTTTATAATTCCTCTCATGAAATCATGAAAATCAGTACTATTGAAAAAATATGTGGACCATCAAAATATGTGTTGCCAACAAAATTTTCATCTTTGTTCCTTAATTATTTTATTTCCTCATATTATAGAAATGCAAGTGAACTATGTCTCAGGAAACAAAGTCTTTAATATGTCAGATATTTTAATAATTTATTTATTTTCCTCTCTAGAGTTACATTTTAACAGTAGCTTTGCACATATTTAAATTTATATGAAGCTTATACAAAAATAGGCCAGAATATCCTAGGGAAAATTTGTTTTACATTTTTATTATCAGCCTCTTTCTAAGCCACCTGCTGCAGTTGCCTTATGTTCTAAGTGTGCAATTGACAGTTACTAATAAAGCATTAAGGTAAAGTAGATAATGATGACAGGCCAAACAAAACAATGTTTTTCTACCTCATTTTCCTCCATTTGAGTGATAGCTTTAAAGGAACATATCTGACTTGTAATTGTTCTGATTTGTTGCTGTTTGAACAGTTCTGAATTGAGACATAGATTATATGTGAAAGTTAATACAATAACTTAAATTTCAAATTAACTTAGTCCAGTTTTTTCACTTTTTTATTTATTGAATATATATTCTTTTCTTATATAATATATTCTTATTAAAGTTTCTGTTCCCTCTACTCTTCCCAATTTTTCCCCATCTCCCCTCCCAGACCCACTTTATTTCTGTCTCTCATAAAAACAAAAAAAAAAACAAAAAAAACAAAAAAAAAAAGACAGGGCTTTCAAGAGACAACAAACAAAGATGACAAAATATAATAAGATAAATGAAAAACCATCATATCAAAGTTGAACAAGGCAACCCAACAGAAGGCAGAGTCCCAAGAGATGGCACAAGAATCAAAAACTCATGTATTGTCACAGTCAGAAGTCCGGTAAAAATACTAAGCTAAAAGCTATAGCATATCCAGAGGACCTGGTGCTTACCTGTGCATAATGACTCAGCTTCTGGGAGTTCATATGTGCCTTGCTTGGTTGTTTCTAAGGCCCTTCCTTATTCTCCTGGTGTCCTCCATCCTCTCTAGCTCTTACACTCTTTCCACCTCCTTTTCAGAAGGGTTTCCTGAGAAGGGATTTGATAGAGATATCCCACTTAGACTATCTCTTCATATAATGTCTTATGGTGGATCTCTGCATCTGTTCCTGTCTGCTGCAGGAAGAAGCTTCTCTGATGATGACTGAATAAAACACTGATCTATGAGTATAATAGAATGCCATGTCATTAGGAATAATTTTATTGATAGCTTTTTGTTTGGTTGGTTTTGATTTTTTGCTTTGCTTTGTTTTAAGACCAGTAGTGTTTGGTTTTACCCTAGATCTCTGAACTATCTAGTCTCTGGTTCTTGCAAGGGGCATTATTTCATAGACGTGATTGGGGATAACAACAGAAATGATGGATGTGCCAGGTAATGTCCCTGGGCTGGGACCCATGTATTTTGACATGAAGAATTAGCCCTGCTTTTACAAAGCCTCACTGTGAATTGTGGCTAACTGATGTTTCCATTTATTTAACAAGAAGAATGTATGGACAGTCATGATCTCTGTGTCCTTGCCACAGGATTTGTTCTTGGATGCTTTTATCTCAGAAACTATCTTTGAATTTATTGAGACAAAAGCAATACAAACAAATCAGATTCAATTTATACCTGTAAATGTCATAAATATTAAACATTGTTATGCAGCATGTTTCTCTGTAAGTGTCGAAGTGTGTGATGTTGCCTCTTATATTTATCATATCGGATTGGTTTCCCCATTCATGTTTTTCTGATGTGTACCACATAGAAGTTGCATTTAAGGTCATCCATGAGCAATTATTTATAGATTTTACTACAACATAAAGAACATTTGATTCTGACAATTCAAAGTTCAAGCACTCAGCAGGATAGGAGTATCTAAAAGACTTATATATAAGGATTTATAATTTTTGCATAGTCTATGCCCTGTGATTTTTGTGTTGATATTTTTATTCCATATTTATCTAATTCATGCTTGTCTTTATGATAGATAATATCATTTCTCTTATTTTGTTGATAAAAAAATCTATCTCAAAGGTATTTTATAAGGGATAAAAATAAGTTAAGTCATGACTAGAATACAAATACTATCCAATGGTCTCAGAGTCTGTACTGTACTTAGCGGTACACTGCTAGAGCTGAATCTGTTTCTCCCTTTTTCTGTAACATACTACAGCTGATGTGATCTTCAAGGGGAAAGGCTGCTCTGGTGTGGGACTTCTGAATGAGCAATTGGCTGTTGACTCTGTGCTAAATATCTCCCATAAGAATCAATTGTCTCAGTGGTTCCTTGGAAAATAATATTCCATCAAATTTCTCAGCAATGTCCAAAACAGCTATATAACAATAGAGTAATGTTTGGGTTGTTGTTGTTGCTGCTGCTGCTGCTGCTGCTGCTGCTTTTAGTTTTTGGTTTTTTGAGACAAGGTTTCTCTGTGTAGATTTGGAGCCTTTCCTTGAACTAGCTTTGTAGCCCAGGCTGGCCTCGAACTCACAGAGATCCGCCTGCCTCTGCCTCCCAAGTGCTGGGATTAAAGGCATGTGCCACTACCGCCCGGCAACAATAGAGTATTATTTGTAGGAACTGGGACAGACTTGCTTTAAAAATAAAGCTATAAAAGCAGGAAATAATGAAAAATCACTTTGAGGGAAAACTACAAGCAAACTAAACAATGCTTTACTAAAAACAACTAACTGAATGTTTAGGAAACAGTAAAGTCAAAAGCCTAGCGTGGTGTGCTTGTAGTCCAACACTTGGAAGGCTGAGATAGGATTTCCACATGTCCAAAGCCAGTCTGGCTACACAGTAAATTCTAACCCAACATAGGTTGTATATCATGTTTCTATACAGAAACAAAAATATTAATAAATAAGCAAGCAAATAAACAAGAAATGAAGTTCAATTGCAGCTATTGTTTTAGGCAAAATGATGGAGAATTAGTCAATTTAAAAAAAAATCACTGTTGAAATGCTGAAGAATCCATTTCAGAAACAAAGAAAAGTACTACATAAGGGGGAAAGGGATGGCAGTGAAGGATGCAGAGAATATTGCATCTCAGAACAACTCTGAGCAGCATTCTCTGAGCTCTGAGCTCCGGCCTTTCTGATGAGTTCCGTAATTCTCATGGGTTTAGAAATATATAAATGAATGCTTGCAGCTTTGTTCTTTCCAGATTCTAGGAAGACGAACTAAACAGTTATATGGTTCAAATACACCGTTAAAATAGGTCATTCAAGTTTTCTCACAACCGACACTAACACCTGTCCCTTGGTCACAACAGCTCTCTTTTAGCGGTTTATGTTTTCACTTACTGGTTTTTAAAGACAACACAATTATTTCAACATTACTCATACTTGACTCCACACTGTCACCTATTTAATTTGTGTATATTTTCTAGATTTCTCTCTGGGAATCTTCCAGACAACTCTCCTACATCGTTCAAACATTCTGCTATTAAATCAATACCCTTCCTTGGGATACTGCATGTATTCTAAGTAATTCTTTCTTAAGCTTTTATAAATATTAAATGTGTTTCATTCACAACAGTAATACCCACTAGGTGTTAAATTACACCAGAGAAGATAACACAGTACAATTATGTTCACACATATATATTTATCTGTGTATGTATGATATATGTGGTATATTTGTATGTACATATCTATACACATACATGTATACACACACATATATATAAATATATGTACATATCATATACAATAGAGATATATGTTGTGGTGATTTGAAAGAAAATGTCCCTCAAAGGGAGTGGCACTGTTAGGAGGTGTGGCCTTGTTGGAGAAAGTGTGTCACCATGGAGGTGGACTTTCAGGTCTCATATATGCTCAAGCCACGCCCAGTGAGACAGTTCACTTCCTATTGCCTTCTGATCAGGATATAGCCAGCACCATGTCTGCCTGCATGCTGCTGTTTCCTACCATGATGATAATAGACTAAACCTCTGAAAATATAAACCACCCCAACTAAATGTTTATTCTTTATGAGTTGCCATGGTCATGATGTCTCTTCACAGCAATGGAAATCCTAATACATATGTATACATGCACTTGCTCACCCATGGCCCAACTTGTGGAAACATTTTACTACAGAATTTTCTAAAATATTAGCTAAATGTTGTAAGTGTTCCAAAGAACAAAAATGTAAACGTTCAAATGACCCAAATGTTATATCATTTTCACCCTAATTACACTGCAGTAGGTGACCAATGATCTGGTGAGTGGAAGTCCAAACTCTGAAGATAGTTGTTCTGTATGGGTGAATTGAGGAAAGGTCTAACACAATGTCAGGCAAATCTCTGAAGACATATCTGTTGACCAGTTATCTGGATTTTATGGTAACGTGCTCTTGTTATTATATTTTTTTATTTTTAGGTAAGTTTGCATGTTAGGCTTCATAACAGAAGCCATCCTCTACCCTTCCTCTGTATCCAACAGTTCTTACCATTGGCCACATTGGCTTTTTCTGCATCTTTTGTTAGATAATGAGAATTACTGAATAACTGGAACACGTGCATCTCCTTTTAAAAGGACCTTCATTTACATATGTAAAATTCAAATTCCTGAAACTTAAATGTGTACAGGTTGGTACCTAGCAGATATCTGATTCTGAAATATTTTTGGTAATCCAGTCATCTCCTCTATGTAGTTTCTTCTTCCAAATCAGAAACCAAATGGAAATCATACATTGGGTTTAGTTGTCACATCTCTTTGACCTCTTATTATGTTAACCATCTTTGCCTTTAATTATTTGCTCATTCATAGACAAGGTTGTCTGACAGTGGCTCATGGTTACATTCAAGGAATGGCTTTGGTCAGGAATATGACACAAGTGTTGTGAGTTTTTCCAGGGCATCTCATTAGTAGGTGTATCATGCCAGTTAGTACTTCATATGTCAACTTCGTCACTTGTGAATATGGAAAATGACAAAATTCTCCATCATAATGTGAACCATTTTCATTTTGTATAATGGAAATAAATTCAGATTTAGTGTTCACATTTTCATGTGATACATTTAGCATCTATTGATGACTTACAGTCAATTCAACTAAATATGATGCATCAAAACCAGGAGTTTTAGCATGTCATTTTCTGCATTTAGTTTCTTTTATTTTAGGGAAGGGCTCTTGCTTCTTGGTTATTAATTAGCTAATTCATGTATTTAATGTACTAAGTTATGTCATGTTTCCGCTCCTGGATTCTTATTCCTTTACTTGAGTTTTGAGTGCTGTCAATGTATCTTTCATTGTTAAAACTCATTTACATAAGGAGATCTAATCTGAATGAATGTCCTGGCCTACTGCCATGCATTTATTTCTATATTTCTACTTTAAAATTTTTACTTTGGCAGCTTCACATATACATATCATGCATTGTGACCATGTTCCTCTCATTGTCTGTTCTTAGACTTCTCCCACTCCCGGCTTACCTGATGACCTTCCCCGATTCCTCTTAATTACTATTTAGGCTCTTACTTTTATGTTGTTGTTGGTTTGTGGGGAGGTTGTGCAAGTAGCCATAAATATGTTTTGCATGACTACTAAATTTTTTAAAATTCTTTATCTGACATCCCAAAATAACCCTCAATGTCTTTCTAATCTCCTTACTCCAACCTTAGAAACAGAACAGACTCCATCACTGCTTTTAACAAGGGACAGTTATTTAAATGTAAGTGTTTGGTTCATTCATATAAGCATAGTTTTGCACACACATATGTAAATGGGAAGAATTATTGGTTTTAGGATGCTGAACATTCAAATCTATTAATTTATTGTGAATCATTAAAATCTTGAATTGTGTTGATTTCTACTTGATGTCTTCCTGGTGTACTTTAGGATTTTCTTCTATATAGTGCTTATTGGAGTCACTTAGATTCAAGTATTTTCTTCGCCTAAGTTCCCTCCACCTGTTCAGCCTTACAGATGCTGCTTATCTTACATCTACTTGGAGAAGCATCTATTAGAAATCACCATGAGTCACTACCAAATTCTAGAAGGGCTGGGACTCTCGTATCTTGATATACTAATACCTAGTCATATGGTTTTACTAAATAAAGGTTACTAATGGATGGCTTCATGGTGAAGTAATGATAGGGGATAGAAAGCTATTAGGCTATTATTCATTCTTTGTTAAGGCAGATCATCACTGGTATAAAAGATGGAGCAAAACATGGTATCCAGTCTAAAAAAAAAAATGGTCTTTCATCAAGCTTTAAGGAAATGTTTGGATTTAGCCATTCTTTTTTAATCAGGATAAAAAAATTCCAAATATTTATCAATTTATCAATCCAATATTTATCATGGTGATTTTTCTGCAAAGTCAAGCAGTTTTGCATTCCTTATTGGATAGAGTAAGAATAAAATCATGCAAAAATATTGAGATAGAAAAAACAATGGAATGACTTAAGTATAAAAATTAGTAATATAGACATAAAATGTACTCTAAATCACAAGCCAAACCAAAAGTGACAAAAGCAGATCCTAAAAACCTTTTGTGATACTCACTCTGTGTCCTCAAAGAGCAATAATGAAGCCACCTACAGGAAAGTCAAACTTCTACAGAAATCAGGGTGCCTTTCCACATTTTGTGAATGGCTGTTAATAGAGAAAAATTTGGCATTTAATGGAAATATTTTCTAGATACTTTATATATTATCCTATCAAATCAAATACAGGCAATGCCTCTTTGACAAATTTCTACGATTCACAAGGATTTTTATAAGCATAGAAGTAAACCTATGTAAGAAATACAGATGAATTATCTAAAAATACAGTCATATTATAGCATTTTGCAATGTTTATCAAATATAAAATAAAAGACCTTTCATTTATTACTAATAAGAAAACATATTAAACATTTATTAAAATACAATATCTAATTTAAATTCAAATATAATGAGGACAATTTAATTATAATGTAATATTCTCAGTCTAAGGGAAATAAATAAGCTATCAGTTTAAAACTAAAGAGGTAGTGGATGAATATAAGGACACAGTTTTATGGAAATAGCATAGCATTAGACATATGAACTTACTGCAGTTGTGACAGCATGCTTTAATCTTGTGCAAGTTCAAGTAAAAAAAATATATATCCAAGCATGGAGAGGGGAAGTGAGAATAAGTCCCTCTCCTAGATAAGGAGCTAATCACCATTGATACATGCCAGGAGATCAAGAGACAGTCTTATTTTAATAATTTTTTTCAAACAATATATTCTGATTACAATTCTCCCTACCCCAACTCATCCCAGCTCTTCTCTACCTCCTCATCCACCCAAATCTGCAACCTTTCTTTCTCTCTCTCTCATTAGAAAACATACAGGCATTTAAAAAAAAATAAGATAAAATAAAAACAAACAAACACTAATAGGATAAAACAAACAAACATATAAAAAAAAGAAGCCAAGAAAAAGCATAAGAAACACATACAGATATGGAGACACACAGGTTCCTATATACAGAAAACCCATAAAAACAAAGTCATAAACCATAATATTTAAACAAAAGACCTGTGAGGCTAAAAAAATAGTATGAGGCAAACACATAATTATAATATAAAAACAAACAAACAAACAAAACTCCCAAAATAGCATTGAGTTTGTTTTCTGTTGGCCATCTACTGATCTTTTTAAAGGTGTGGTCCCTGGTATGTAGTCTATGCTCCAGCTGAATGCCATCTATCAAAGAATGCATAGAACAAATTATACTTGATGGGATTTTTAAAGAGGCAGACACAACATAAAAGTAGTGAAAAGAGAATGGATATGGGAGAAGTTGGAGGAGGGGAATGAATATAATCAAAATATATTACATGGAAATTTCATAAAACTAATGAACCAATAAAAATTATCTAAAAAATAACTAAAAACATCCTCTACCTCACCTAAAAGGAGAAGATACTTAGCACTAGAATAACCATAAAATATATTCCAAAGTATTTCCTGTATCAAACTTCACATACCTTAATACAATTTAGAGAACAAAATTATTCTGACAATTCACAACACACAAGACTTTTACCTGCTTAAATCCTACTTCCTATACACTGTAACTTTTCCCAATTTACTAACCGTCAACAAGTTTACTCAACTACTATGCAGAAGACTCCCTGACTTGGGGTAGGATCTCTCAGCTCTGACTTCACATTCAATCCCTGGATGTCTTTGAATAAATATTAATGCCTAGAATGTGTTCCAAACTTGCTAAGTCTGAATTTTGATGAGTCTGAGGTGTGGATGATTTTCCAAAGCCTCCCAGATAATTGTCCTTTGTGTCTGGTCTTGAGCTCTCTGCACTGAACTGGATAGAAGAAATTTGATGACCAGTGAGAAAATCATGGGGGTGGATATGAGGAGACTTCTTTGCTCTCTATATCATAGTTTAAGAGTTCAAATACCAGATACGTGTAGGTTTCAACTGTCCAAGAAAGTCCTTCCTCAGGGTGACCCACCGAACAACATATTTAGGAACACTTACAGTTAGTTACCCATACCCATTCAGTGATATTTACTGAAGGGCATTGTCTTTGGGTGTTGTTTTCACATAGAGATTCAGAGAAGGACAGACACCCCATACTCAGTTGTTGTTCGAATCTTAGATGGTCTTTTAAAAAAAAAAAAAAAAAAAAAACCTAGAGCCAGATATCAGAGTGAAAGCTGGAAGACTAGAGAAGCAGAACAGCCGCCACTAGTTCTTACCTCTACAAAATCCTCAGCATAGAGAGAGGAGTTCCTATTTCCTCACGCCTTATATACCTTTCTCTACCCTGCCATATTACTTCCTTGGATTAAAGGCATGTGTGCTTCCCAAACAAAGGCGTGAGATCTCAAGTGCTAGGATTAAAGGTGTGTGCCACCATTGCCTGACTCTGTTTCTCTCCTATACTGGATCAGTCTCATGTAGCCCAGTGTGGCCTTGAACTCACAGAGATCCAGACAGATCTCTGCCTCGTGAGTGGTGAGTGGTAGGATTAAACATGTGTGCCGCCACTGCCTGACCTGTATGTCTAATCTAGTGGCTGGCTCTGTCCTCTGATCCTCAGGCAAGTTTATTAGGGTACACAATATATCACCACACTCAGGCTGCAAATGAAACTCAGCAAACTTCAAATGATAAGAAACTTAATCCATCCTTCTCACAGATGTAACAAAAAAGCAATGATTTTGAAATACACTTTGAACAAATTAGGAGACAATTTGCAAAGTGTATAAACACACTTGTAGTAGAGCTTTCCAAAAAATTAAGTTCAAAGAGGAATCACTTTCTCCCTCTTGATTATTTTTACCTTGATTTATGAGGCTGATTAGTTGTAAGATCTGAGAGTAAGAGAGTGGAAAATCACTTCTTTGTTAGGCATGGTGGGATGGAACTGAGTACCAATACTCACCATCTCCTTATCACTGTGAGGGTTTCTCTTTTAAAATCTATGCAATGTCTTGAACTGAGAGTTACATAAAGCCTTTATCCCATAACTTGCTTTTGGCAGGTTATTTTTACCACAGCAAGAGAAAATGAAACTAAGATAGTGTTCTAAGTATGCAACAGTAGTTCTGAGATGCATAGCTTGTGTTGAGTCATGGTTTTGTTTATTTTCAATGATATTAGATTTTCCTTATATTCCTAACAGTGTTTGAACCAGAGGTATCTCAATTTCTTTCTAATCAAATCCTTTCCAGCACTTCCTTCTATCAATTACTAGCTGATTACTGTAATGGTTATAAATATGTTCCATTGTCATCTCAATGTTTTAATTATTACTTTTATTTTTTGATATTATAATACAATTATATCATTCTCCACTTTCATTTTCTCCCTCCAAACACTCCTTCACTCTCCTTCAAATTCATGGCCTCTAATTTCATTAACTGTCGTTACCTACGTGTGTGTGTGTGTGTGTGTGTGTGTGTGTGTGCAATGCATATGTCTGTGTTTATCTATATAATTCATACATATGTGTATGATGTATATGTGTGTATATGCATATATATATATGTATTTCTAAATGAACAAATACAGCCTGCTCAGTCAATAATATGTTACTTGCATGTATGTTTTCAAGGCTGACCATTTGGTATTGGATAACCAATTGGTGTACTTGTCCTTGGGGAAGAAAGACTTTCAGCACTCCTCAGTTGCCTGTAGTCCTTTGTGTATGATGGTTGCATCCTGGGCTTCCACCTGTCCACCTTGGCTTATCTACTGTTGTTGTCCTTGATAGTTCTTGTTTGGGCAGTCATGATGGTGAGAATTTATTTCTTGTACTTTCAGCATGTTTTCAGAGTTTTATTCCCTGTGATTTGCTTTTTTCCAAACTTTATTACAGTTTTTTTCATTTAATTATATGTTTTTATTATTGTCATATTTCAGAACTACAGTTTTCATTATGACATAATAATTGTCTTTAGTGTGGTGCTTTAATTAAGTTTATCATCACATAATGCCATTACTTCAGTTGATTTCATGAAATGCCTTGGTTGGCTATATTCTCTTAATGACTATTGCATTTATTTCCTAATTTAAGACATCTGTACCTATACTCAAATCATTAAAATAATATTTCTTCATGTTTTTATTACATTTTCAATTTTTCTGAAATATATTATTTTAAAATGTTATTTATTCTGACTTGTAGAAACCATTTTCATCTTTTGGGGAGGAATAGCTAATCATTTGGTAAATATTCAACTTGTGAGCTAAATACCTGTAACTTTGCCAATTTACCTCACACTTTGATTTCAGATATTTTATCCATAATCAAAAAATCTTTTTGCATGCTATTTGGTTTACAGTTTAAGCTACCTTTGTCATTTAAAATCCATTACACTGGTGCTCTTGGCTCTGAAATCTGCCTTTGCATTCCTTTCTTAACTTTAGTGACTGAAACTCATTTTTATTTTTTGAAATGGTAGGGATTTTGAAGGGGTGTAAAGCCAATGTTCTAGTTCTAAATCTGTTGTGGTGAATGAGCATATAAAGTATGTTTTATAGTGAAAGTGTAAAATACTGTGTGAAGCTTCACTGTATCAGAATGTCTCTTGCTACTGAACAGAAATTCTTGGAGAAGCATAGACCTTGGATATGGTTTATTCAAGTATGTGACTTATTTTTTCAAGTTATTTATAATTAGGTTTTAATTACTTTTAAATAAGAATTTGTCCTGTTTGACCTTTAAATTTTTAATTTATTTTCTATTCTCAAAGATAGTCTTAATCTTATTAGGAATTATTTTGAAACAATAACAGTAGACAAAACTTAAAAAATCCATATAAGTTGAAGCAATAACCATTTTCTGGTATTTTCTAGAGATATTTTAATAGAAATTACACATAAATATTTTATAAAGCTGAATGAGGACATGCAGATGTCTATGATCCACCAATTCTCAATTTTGTTAAAAAACCCTAAACATTTGTTCATGCATTTGCCAAAAGCTATCTTCCAATGTCTTCATATATTAATCAGAGCAAACTCTGAAGAGTAGAAATCACCTAAAATTACATCCCTGAATATAGTTTTTTAGATATGTTCATATGACCGGCAAGAAAGTAGTAAGATAAACAATACCTGTAATCAGTAGAATGGATGAATCAAAACAAAAATTAATAATATGAGCTCCCATATCCCAGATACAAATCTTACTCCACTTAAACAACATTCGAAAACAGTAAACATAATGTTGGGCATGGGTCTCAGTGATAGAGCACTTAACTAACATGTGTAAGCCCCTGGGTTCAAGCATTAGTGTTTTCAAAAGTAAAACGAACAAAATCCATGCACATCTTTGTAGCTTGCATCTAGAAGTCTCTACACAGGACTGTGTTAAGGTGTGGTCCCCAGAGTGGTGCTGAAGAACATTGTGGAAATGATAGCTAATGAGATGTTCTTAGATGACAGGACTCTTGACCATCAGGAGGCCATGGGACCTCAGGTCTCTTCCTTTCCTCATATTCTATGGCTCTTGATGCAAGCAGTGTGATTTGGTCACATACCCTTCTGCAATGTGTCACTTTGAACAACCTGAATGATATAGACAGAAACAATCTATCATGGACAGTAACCACAAATCAGTGAGCCTTTTATTTTATAAGGTAAGTCTTTCAAATATGATTTTATATGTAATGGAATAAGTTCCTTTGTCTTTAAAAAGGAAATGTATTTGTAAATTTGCATGTATTTTTATACCATGTCCTTTAAATTGCATGCAAAGAAGCCATATAATAGTGGCTGCATGTCATGAACGTAAGCATTTGAATTTGAGACAGGTTGATAGTGATTTTAGCATATGCCTTTCATATTATATTTAAGGACAAATGAACATATTTTGCATTGAAAATACAGGATAGAACCTTCCTCTGTCTTCACAGAGGCCAGTTAACAGATAAGAGTCATTTCCATTCACCTTTTCCTTTGCATGTGTTATTCACTCAAGAAAGCCAGGCAGCTCTGGATGGAATGACAATTCTCTTAAAGAATAAAGACTGGCATCAAATTATCACAGTACACAGTGATTCCAGTAATTGCATTGATTCAAAATTGTGTGAAAAAATCCCCATAAATAGATATTCCACACTGTTGTCAGTAGAAAATATATGTTATATTTTTAATATTAGGGATGTGTTGTTAGTGTACTCGTATCTCACATTCTATTGACCTAGCCTCTACATCCTTCCTTTTACTTAAAAGTTTATTTGGGAGTATTGACATTCTCGTGTTTGTGAATGATAATGTTAGTTATAAACAGATAAATCTGAAAGTATGAGAAATGGTGATGGTTATTAAGGAATTTCATTTTTTCAAGACAGCTAAGTTTAGCACAGTTTAGAACTCAAATCTGCAAATTCTACTCTCTTATCCCAATAACTACAGAATTGTCATAATCAATTAATTATCAGATTGATAGCTAACGTCAGTCATCTGTAAATGGAGCACAATCTCAAAAGTAAGTGCCTAGAAGAGAATTATTCACATTGACATGATTATTTCATTGCTTGCACACGGCAGTAGTCAAATAACTATGTGTTGTCTAGTCCTTAGCACATTATAAACAGTCGACTCTCCATCCACTATACCAACGACACTGTTAAATAAATGATCTCAGACCTTTCTCCAAGTTGACTGATATCAGCTAGTTGAGTTGGAGCTTATAATGCTTGGCCTTCCAGGAAGAGAGGGTATTACTGACCTCCAGTTCTCTTTAGCTGCCCTGAATAATTTGTCTCTAAGATTTTTGTTGCCATAGCAGTGTGCAGGTTCTTGACTCCCACAACTCTGGACCTCAGCTCTCTTCATTAAAAATGAATCACAGCTAGGTGTTTGTGCAGTTTCCAGTGGCACTGTGCAGGCTTGGCTGTGACCTGGACCAGTTGTGCCTCTTCAAACAATACAGGATGCCTTCTTCTGTCCCTTGTGACTTTCTACTCCACAAGCTGGCTTTGCTTAGGACCTCTCCCACATTACGCTCTCCCATGCATTCCTTAAAGCAGCACAGGTGCTATTGTCATTCACTTCTTAAAAATGAGAAAAGTGAGTGACATGAAAACTATGCCTGTGCCAACATCACATAGTAAGTGCAAGAGTCCAGTCTTGTGAACTGAAGTTCGTAAGTTGAATATTTTGACAAGTTTATAAATCATGTGCCTATTTATGTTTCCAATGTCATGATCTATCTGTTTTACACTATCAACAGATGAGGAATTTAGCTGATAGAGAAATACTAAGACATACAAAGTGTAGAATTGTTATTCTATGACTCTATCTCATGCTGGTGATTTGAAATACACATTTTGAGAGAGTACTGGGAAAGGATCCCAAGGCTTCCTCATGCTAGGCATGGAGCCTGTGACTGAGCTACCCACATCTGCTAACTGTATTTGTTTGCTATTTTTAATAGTATATAGACTATATAAAAAGACCATCGCAGGTTTTCTCATGCATTTGTAATATATCTGGAACTTCAGAGCAAGCTTATTTTCCTTCTCTTTCTGGGGTATTTATAATCCCTTATCTTTGTTATTATGGATGTTTAGTAAATCATTCCACACTGTGGGTTACTGTATTCCTGAATGTGTCCTTGAGGGTCTTTCCAGAGTGTGATGCTCTGCAGCTCACCCTTAAAATAGGCAAAGCTGACCCTGGGTTCCCCATGTGAGTTTTCCATGAGCAACCCTCACCTGTACAGTTCCCACTCTCCCATCCCTTGAAATGTAAGCTTCTTTGCCATAAAAGGCTTTCAGGGGTTTGTATTTTCATGAGTTCACACACTTTTATTTTTTAAATAAATATTAAATTAAATTCTTGAGCCAATAACTCTTGATAGTAGCAAACAGAATTAGGGCAAATACTGAAGAAATTTTACAGCCTCTTGGCCCAGACTGATCACTGGTTTTATTGGCCAATGAAAATAAGAAGTTTAATCATGGGATGATAGCATAGCCATGGAGTAATTCCAAGTAGTTATTGAAAATGTTGCACTTATACACAATATTTCATTATCCTAACAGCAGTATTAAAATATATTTATCTACTGTGCAATAGTAAGCAATTTAGAAAATACTATATTTTTCATCAGAAATCTCAGAATAATTGCCACTTTGTAAAACATTAGGCTTTATTCTCTAATCATTTATTACCTGGAAAAACTCAGTTTTCTATTTTTGCAGCATCTTCCAGTTAAGTTGATAGGAAATGGTCAATTACCAAACACAAGATACAAAGTATTTTATTGAATTGTGATTCACAAGTAACTAACAATTTGGCCACAGTGAATGCTCAGATAATTTTCTACACCATTTCAAATTTTAATTAATTTATTGGTCTATCATACCAAATTTTTAGACTTTTAATAAAAAAATACTGTAAAATAGGACCATTGTCCTGTACAGAAATGGGTCCATGACTAGTAGTGCTAGGTCTCTGGGCTATCTAGTCTCTGGTTCTTGTTTACCCAAGCAGTGTCAGGTATGGGTTCCAACTTGGGGAGTTAGCCTCAAGTCAAATCAGATGTTGGTTGGTTATTCCCACCAGTTCAGGGCCACCATTGTCCTTGCATATTTTATAAGCAGGAAAGAGTATAGGTCAAAGGTTTTGTGGGTTGGCTAGAGTCCATGTCTCTCTTTTAGTAGCCTGTAGAGAACCTTCCTGCAACAAAGAAACAAGAATGGAGGAGTAAGGGCTCCATGTAGGCATCAGTTCAAGACTTTTTCACATCTATAAGTTATATGGGTGTTGTCCTCAGTAGTGCTGTCTGGCTGTCAGTTTGCAGAGAGCAACCTTTTGTCTTAGCAACAGCTTGGGTTGTTTGTGGATTATGCTGGGAACCCCTTGGTCAACAACTAAATTAAATGCAATCCAGTATCTCCACTGAAGCCTTGACTGGCTACAAGAGATGGACAACTGAGATGCATATCCCTCCATAAGTGTTCATTAGGCTCACTTTCTTAGCTTCCAGAAATTTCCACTGCACTAGATTTCCTCAGCACCCCCAAAATGTCCCCAATTCCAGCTGTCTTTTCCAGCACTCTCCCTCCACCCAATCTCCCTGCCCATCTGATTCCCCACCCCATCCCACCCCAACCTCCCTCCAGTCTGCCCATAAAATATATTCTATTCTTTCTCCCAGGGATATCCCTATGTCTTCTGCAGACTCCTCCTCTTTACCTCACCTCTCTGGGTCTTCAACTGTAGCTTGGTTATCATTTACTTAGTGACTAATGTATACTTATAAGTGAGTTCATACCACAGTTATCTGCTGGGTCTTGGTTAACTCATGCAGTATGATTGTTTCTAGTTCCATCTATTTGCCTGAAAATTTCATGACATTTTTTTAACATCTAAGTAGTACTCCATTGTTTAAATTGCTACATTTTCTTTATCCACACTTCTATTGAGAGGCATCTAGGTGATTTCCAGTTTCTGGCTATTATGACAGGGTTGAGCAAGTGCCCTTGTATTAGAATGAAATGTCCTTTGGGTATGTGCCCAAGAGTGGTACAGCTGGCTCTTGAGGTAGTTCAGTTCCCTTCTTTCTGAGGAACTGCTACATTGATTCCCATAGCGGCTGAACAAGGTTGCACTCCCAGCAGCAATGATTCCTAAGGATATTCTACTATACCCATTGATCTGCTCCCTATCCTGTTGTTCCTCCAGCAACAGATGAGAACAGATGCAGAGACCCACAGTCAGACCTTACACACAGAGAATAAATTGGAAGTCTCCATCAAATCACTCCCATGGAACTCAGGGAATCCCAAGGAAGAGGAGGTAGAAAGATTGTGAGAGCCAGAGGGGATGAAGGACATCAGCAGAACAATGGCTTTTGCATCAACTAAACAAGGTGCATATGAACTCACAGAGATTGAAGCAGTAAGCATAATAAGTCTACATAAATCTGTTCCAGTTCCTCTGAGTATATATTGTAGCTACTGGCTTAGTGTTTTTTAATCAGACTCTTGACTGTGAGAATGAGATCTCTGACTCTTGTGCCTGCTCTTGTAACTCTTTACTTTTTGTTGGATGGTTGTGTCCAACTTCTATATGATAATCTTGTTTTATCTTATATTTTATTTCGTTGTATTTTGTTGTTATCTCTTAGAAGCCTGTTTTTTTTTCCTAGTGAGAGACAGAAAGGCAGTGGATCTGGAGGAGAGGGCAGGTAGGGAGGAACTAAGAGGAGTAGAGAGAGGGAAACTATAATCAGGATATATTGTATGAGAAAAGAATCTATTTTCAGTAAGAGAATAAAATAAGAAGAAAATAAATGAGTTGAGGTAAAACTAACATAATAAAAGTGTGATGAGGAAATGACTCTATTACTATAGTGTCTGCAACACAATGATGAGGTGCTGAAATCAAATCCCCAGAACCCAAGCAAGAAGACAAGATACAGCAGAAGATGCTCATAAATCCCCCAATTAGACAGAAGAGGAGGGAAAGCAGATCTGTGGAGCTCACTGGCCAGCCTAGCTGAATGGTCAGCTACAGGCGCGCGTGCACACACACACACACACACACACACACACACACACACACGCACACATGTACACTCACACCCAGAGAACATAACACAAGCAAGAGAAAATTCAGAATGTGTTTTGAGACACTGTTAAATATGCAGCCGCACATAAGCAAAGGACCCATGTCATCTGATTTCAGCCAGAAATTGCAAATGATGAAGGATAGACACAGCATAATTAAAATTTCCCATGCATGTTGAAAAACCCTGGTGATACCTCAGAATAAGCTTCATACTATCAGTCCTACTCAAAGTATCATGGAAGATTTTCTGTCCTTGTTTGTACAGTAGGAATTACAATCATGGAGTGAGTTTGACAATAAGTACTCAATACAAAACCCATCCTATAACTCCAAATAAACTATTTTTGCCTATTGGTCAGTTCATGTGCCTAGAATATAAATGTCTTTGTCCTTCTCATGTTGCACCATAGAGTGCTTATTTCATTTAGTTTACATCAGTTTTTTCAGTAAATTTGCTTTGAAGAGACATACACTCCATTTTATTAAATGTGTCTCTTTTGTAACTACTCCAGGATGGTTTTAGTTTTAGTGCTTGTCGTGGGGAAACATATCCAGTATATATGAACATGTGTGAAGGGGTTTTTAGCACTCTACAATCATTACCAGAAAGTAAAAGAAAATATAATTAGCTTTTATCTTAAAATAACAGTAAAAGATATTCCAGATGTGTTAGAGATGACCATAGTAAGAGAGAAACTTATTCTGTGACTATCATATCAGAAATGAAGAAGAGTTTTTAAAAAGCAAAAGAAAATCAAAAAAACAAACCACAACAAATATCTTTTGATAATTTTGACACTATTGACATATATTACTGATGGAGTTGAAACAGGTATAAGATTCCTTGAAGTATTAAAAATAATATTTAAAACTCAATGTAAGGAATGCGAACATTTCTAAGAATACATTAACAGGAACAAAATTTGCATATCTATATGTTGAAAATTATATGGAAGCCAAAATTAACACAGGAAACAGAAGAAAAAGCCCTCACTTTTCTGCTGAGAATTTACCACACTGATTTTGACACAATTAGAAGCTTATACATCAAGACATAAGATATAAATTTTCTTCTTTTACTTTTCTGCCCAACCCTATTCCAATTTTCCTTCAAAAAACAATTATTTCTTCTCTGACTATATGACAACTTTAAACTATGAATTAATAAGGAAGAAAATGATTTTGCATGAGTGTTGGCTAGTCTTAACAATAGTTGTTTTGACTCCAAGGCAACCAAAATTCCTTATTATTTAAAACAGTGACTAAATTTGAATGCATGACTAGAATGGCCTTAATGGATTTCTGTACCTGAGAACCTCTGTTCTCCTCAAAATATTAGCTTCCCACTATCTAATTTTATCAAAAATGTTCTACCCATAAAGATTTTTTAATTTATACATTTACTAATATAGAAATCAAATAAATTTATTTGATATGCCACAATATACAAAACACAAAGATAATGGTTGAATATGAAGTTACTCCTTTGACTATGGAAGTGCCTAATTTTCCTAATACATCACTAAAAATGTTGAAGAGTCTCCAGTGTTAAATTTTGACTTCAAAAGCCTTAAGAATGATTTAAATGTCTGTGTAATACTGTGCCCTTGAGGTAGTTTTAAGCCAGATATGAAGAATAAAGCTGATATTGTGAAATCAACAATATACCATTGCTTTTTATTAGTTATCACACACACGCACACACACACACACACACACACACACACACACACACACACACACATTTGTAGGAAGAAACTTTTTATGACCAGTTACAGCACCCTAGCTATCTCTTGCTTCCATATGATTATGATGAGCCCAGCACCAAACTAGCACCAGAATAGAAGGAAACTTTAAAGGAACGAGTGTTCTCACCCATCAATTTTCTTCTGTCTTATGGATTCAAAATTTCCAGAACAACAGAGTAATTCATTTAAAATGTAATTAAATGGCATCAACACAATTTGGGGTTTTTGTTTGTTTGTTTTAGCAAAAATCAGCTAAAAATAAGGACTTCGCAACAAATAAATGATGGACACTGAAATGTTGTTGATTAAAGTACTAAACTCAGGTTGTTAGTATTAAATCCAGTTCATCAAAGAGAAATGATCAAAGGTAAACTTACTTTGAATTAATGTAGGATTATTGCTGAGAAGAAAGGTACAACACATGTCATTCAGCTCATTTAATTGTTTTATTCAGTTGTTAGTTAATTTTTATTTTTTATGTGAAATATTTAGTTTGCTTATCATGAGTTAATATATTCTATCAAGTGACATTGATTTGCACACATCAGTAAGACATGACTGTCTCTCTCCCGCTGTGTGTGTGTGTGTGTGTGTGTGTGTGTGTGTGTGTGTGTAACCAGTTAGGGAGTTGGGAGCTGTGTGAATTTCATGACATTAGAACATAGAGTTCAGTATTCAGAGATGCAAAGATGAAGGATTTACTTCATGGTAGCATTATCTTTCCCCAGTTGTCTATTCCTGTTTAGCATACAGAAAAAGCACTTTGAAAATTTATATTTTGCTCTCCTTCAGAATGTTAGATGTAACAGTTCTATGTGGTCTGGGAATCTACATTTCTTTATGTTTTTTCATGATGTGGTGTTGGGATGCTGGTCTGCTACTAAACTCTGATAACTAGTAACTAAGCATTGATAATTAAAATCTGGATATATGATACATCGTATATTGCTACAACCACATCTATCATGTCTATAAAACCTGTCTTAAAACTTTGGATTCTTTAAACTTTTATGCTTTTAAAGATTTCTATTTCTATTCTTTCACTTTTATAGGTATTAAGGAAGATTAAATTTTAACACCATTTTTGGATAGTTCATGGAAAATCATTCCAATTTCCTTGCTTTCCTTCTATTTACCCAAAAGCTTAGGGAAATTCATCCAAATTGATAGGTCTGTTTTATATTCTAACAAGTTTTAATCAGCTTCTGAAATAGTAGCATTGTTGTTAGTAAAGTACCCAATTCTCTTAGCTAAATTTATTTAAATGAAAATGGAAAAGGATATAAGTTAAATAAAACTGTGGAGAGCTTAGAAAGCCATGTGTCAATGTGTGAAGAGCAGATGAAGACCTGAGTGAACGTGTACTGTTGACATTGGTGGTCATGTCAAGGACCAATGCCATAGACCCGTGTGAATGGTGAAATGTTTCCCAGGGGTAAGACTCAAAAGCATAGCAAAGCCTTTCTGTGGTCCACATGTGAATGTTGACAGTGTGTGCACTGTGAGTGCTGATGAATTATTGACCCTGCATGTAAAGACTAACAAGTGCAGCTTTCTCCTCCCACGTGTTTACAGCCTGAGACTGCTCCCCTACAGGGATCTCCTATGAAAACTAGCTGGTTCCCCATCTGTGATGTACATAATCAAAGCTGAGGTACCAGGTTATTGGTTTGTCAGGGTAGCATCTTCAGAGTTCACATGTCCCATCAGACCCCAGCTTTCCAGTATGTGTGCCTTTGTGGGGGTCCTTTCTTTATTCCCCCACTAACCTATCAATGAAAACAAGTAAGACTGTCAAACTTGAAAATGTAACTATTAAAGCATTTAAACCACATTATATTATAATTATGTTAATTATATTACAATTATATTAGTTATATATAACTATAATGTTGAAATTAATATTATGTTGACTTATTTAGTAGAGTTACATACTTTGTAGCATATTTTACATGTTTATTTAAGATAAAGTGTTAGCAGGAGGGCCTTATTCCAGTTTGGCATAGATTTTTTTCTCCTACTTCTCAAATAGTTTGTAACCTACAGCAACTTTTATAAAAGCATTTAATTGGGGCTTACTTATAGTTTCAGCGGTTTAGCCCATTATCCATTATCATCATGGTATCACACAGGTAGACATGTTGCTGGAGAGGAGAGGAGAGTTCTACATCAGGACCCACAGGCAGTAGGAAGAGAGTGCTCCAACAAGGCCATACTTCCTAATCATTTCAAATAGTGCTGCTCCCTAAACATTTAAATACATGAACCTGTGGGGTGGGGATCATTCTTACTCGAACCACCACGGGAGGCCAATGTCAAAACACAACTTAAAATCAACATTTTAACACAACCAATGTGGATAAAGAAATACATTTCTTCAGTTTGAAAGATTTAAAAAAAAAATCCATCAATTCACTTATATAATGAGTGGGGGTTTTTTGTTTGTTTGTTTTTTCTTTTCATGTTTTGTTGATTGGTTGGTTGTGTGTGTGTGTGTGTGTGTGTGTGTGTGTGTGTGTGTGTGTACTCTACATGCCAGCCAAAATAGTCAGCTATGTTCTCAAGTTTTTTTTTATAGCTTTGGTAGAAAAAGAAGTAACAAAGTTTGAACAGGGAGAATGACATTATATGTGCCCAGTAGTGTCCCACTTAATTCCACCTCACCTTACCCATATTCTATAAACTACACAATTCACATTTCTTTCCACCGTGGTAGATAATTACTTTCAACTATGTTTCATGGGCTCAGGAGAATTTGTTGGCAACATTAGCTTAGTCTTAGAAGTTAGAATGGGCGTCTGTGGTCCAAAAACTCCATTTTGTAACTACTAGGCCTCAAAGACTGGAGGCAGAATGGCTACCTGTCTACCATGAAAGTAAGGGCAATGGAAATGATTAATGGTAAAGTGGAGTTAAGATGGTCAAAATATAGGGTCAGAAAGAACATCTTCATAATTTCCGTTCTTCCCATGTATCAATTGCCAGGAGCAGCTGTTGAAATCTAACTCTGTGGCTCCAGACAATGGGCTGTAGACTGTCATTTTATCATTATTTCACTGAGTGAAAATTCCAAAATATTTATTGTCATGTTACATCTTAATTCCTCAATTACCCTTTTATGAATTTCTGGGTTTTTTCTTTAATTCAAATACACTATTTTTCAGTGTATTTTTCATGCTTGAGCATCACATTTTCTTTGTTATTTAATTTTAATCGTGTCTTCCCTAAAAAGAATCCAGAAATTTAGGGACTAATTTATCTGGAATGCTTTGAAAGAGCATTTTGTTTTGTGCTTCTGGTTTTGCTTCTTTCATCTTTTTCACAGCATTTCTCTTAGATTGAGTTAATTGCCATTTTTATTTCCATCCAAAGACTACACATATTATTTCTAATATTTTAATGGCTATGTATATCCTTAATTCATGAAATACATACTTAATTTTGGTTTCTCTATTCATCCTCATGAAATGAAGCATTACAAATGCCAAATAATCAATTCCCAATAATTTTATTTCATTTCTTACATAAAATTTCTGTTTAGCATTTCATTCAGCATTTCCTGGCTTGTAATGATTCATAATTTTATATAATTTCCTAACCAAGGAGTCATTGTTTCCTTACCATTTTCAAATAGATGACACAGTACTAATACTGGTTTCATTCTATTAAATATTACATCCTCCATATTTTTATCTGAGAGAGGTTCCTTGTGTGTAAACCATTCTGGCCTAGAAGTCATGATTCTCTTGACTCAGCCTCCAAGTACTGAGATCACAAATTAACTTGTAAGTTTATACAAAATAATGAGTTTAATCATTATATTTTCATAACTTTTTTTTCCCTTTTCCATACTGCTCTATATCATCTTCTTGACTCTTCTGCCTGGTCCCAGTCCTCTCACCACTGTACCGCTTTTGCTTTATATATATATATGAAATGCCATTACCAATCTTCTTTATGATCTCTCTTCCTCTCTCATGCATCCATTCTAGTTAAAGCATACACACATGCACATACACACACACACACACACACACACACACACACACACACACACACTGTGGTGATATTTTATTTGTGCTGAAATGTGGTGATATTTTATTTGTATGTTAATAAATAAAATTTGCCTGGAGATCAGAGGGAATAGCAAGTCATTAACAGGAAAGTCAGGCAGTGGTAGCACACGCCCTTAATCCGATCACATGGCAGGCAGGGTCTTTGTGTGTTCAAGGACACAGTAGGGAACAGACAAGCATGGTGATACATGCCTTTAATCCCAATACCAACCATAGAGACCTGGAGGTCTATACAGACAGGCAGGGACAAGGAAGTGAGGTAGCTGGGCTAAGAGCCAATGAGAGGGCAGAAAAGCAAGGCAATAAAGACGTGGGTAGACAGGAAGTAACACGTCTTTTGGTAACTGAGGAATTGGTGAGGTGAGGTTGCCTGTGGCTTGTTCTGTTTCTCTGATTATTCAACATTCATCCCAATACCTGGCTCCTGGTTTGGTTTTATTAATAAGACCTTTTAGAAATTTGTCTACAACACACTCCTAGGTTTTGCTCATGATAGAGTATGTGTGGTTTTTTTCATTCTGAATCTAGCTATTTTGCTTAACAATGATTTCCAGATCCATCTATTTTCTCACATATGCCATAATTACATGTTTTCTATGGACGAATAAAATTACTTTGTGAATTTATATCGCATTTTTTACCCAATCATTTATTGTTGGAGTTCTATGCTACTGTACCTTCTAGTTGTTTTGAATAATGAAGCAATAAATCTGGATGTCAAAGTATCTTTGAGGGAGAAGTTAGCATCATATCCAAAGGTGGCATAGTTAGTTGGGCCATATGGTCTAAGTTTATTTTGATGGGAGGGGGAACTCCACACTGATTTCCATAGTTGGTATATCAGTTTACATGCCCACAGGTAGTAAATAAGTGGTCCCTCACTGTTCTACACATCATTTTAGTATTTGTTGTCTTTTGTTTCCTTTATGATAGATATTTTGTTTGTGGGTAGTAGATGAGACTCAAAATATTTTTAATTTTCCTTGTGACAAAGAAATTGACTGATCACTTTTTAAAAATTTCATTGTGTTTCTTTCTTGAGAACTTTCTATTCACATTGTTACTCCATTTATTGATTTATAGATTGTTTAGGGGTTTAAATTTTGCAGTTATTTATATATTCTAGATATTAACACTTCGTTTGATTAATAGTTTGCAATACAAATTCCCATTGTGTTGGCTTATCTTCCCTTTCTCTGCATAAGCTGTGTCATTTCAGCAGTTTCTTCCTGGGCTGTTAAGAGTCCCTTTCAGAATGCTCTTCTCTTTGCCTGCATTTTGAATGACTTTCTGATTTTGCTCAAGCACTTCCAAAATTTCCGGTCACATATGAAAGTTTTCAATCCATGCTTAATTGCTTCTATGTATAGTAAGAGGTAATCTGATATTTCTTCTATGTGGAAGATTTATGTTTACCAGTACCACTTATGTATGATTGTGGCACCTTTGTCAAAAATTGGGTTGCTATAGCTCCATGAATATATTTCTGGGTTATCTATTCTTTTCCTGAATTTTTTACAGGACTGTAATATTTTTGTTAGTATGATATTATACTATAGGGGTGTGTGCATGTGTGTGTGTGCGCGCGCGCGCGCGCGTTCATGCCTGTGATGTCCATGTATGCCTGTGTACTTACTTGTATGTGGATGCACTTTTGTTTGAGCATCAAAGGGTTTCCTCCATTGTTCTCCATTTTATTTCCTGAGGCAGGGTCTCTCAATGAAGCCAGAACTGAGTGTTTGGCTAATCTAGCTAGACAGCTTGTCCCTGAGATTCCTTGTCTCTGCCTCTGTAAGGCTGGGATTGCAGGCTTCCTGTCACACTTGCTCGGTTTTATGTGGGCTCTGGAATTCTGAACGCTGGTCCTCACACTTGTGCAGCAACTGCTTTATCCACTGAGCCACCTCCACAGCGAGGCAAGCATTGCTCTTTCTGCATAGGATTGCTTTGGCTATTTGGGGTCTTTTGTAATTTTCTGTGAATTTTAGGATTTTTTTCTAAATTTCTAAAGGATACTATTGGAATTTTGACAGAGGTTGCATTCAATCTGTAGATTACTTCTCATAATATACATACTTTTATATTAATTAGGTGTTACATGAGCATGGGAGTTCTTTCCACTTTCTTGGTGTCTTTTTCATTTTCTTTCTTTGCTGTTGTAACGTTTTCATCATCGAAGTCCTTCATCCCTCTGGTTATATTTATTCCTATATTTTGAAACTATTGTGAATAGGGTCTAGAGAGGTGGCTCAGTGGTTTAGAGTGTTTCTTAGGGTTTCTGTTGCTATGAAGAGACACCGTAACCACAGCAAATCTTATAAAGTAAAGCATTTCACTGGGGCTGGCTCACAGTTCAGAGGGTTAGCTCTTTATCATCATGGCAAGGAGTATGGAAGCATCCAGACAGACACGTTGCTGGAGAGGTAGCTAAGATTTTTACATCTTGATCCTCAGGCAGCAGGAAGAGAGAGACACTGGGCCTGGCTAGAACATTTGAAATCTAAAAGCCCACCCCCAGTGAAACCCTTCCTCCAACAAAGCCACATCTACTCTAACAAGGCCACACCTCCTAATAGTGCCACTCCCTGGTAACCAAGTATTCAAATCTATGAGTCCATGAGGGCCATTCTTATCCAAACCACCAAAGAATGTGTACTGTTCTTGTGGAGGACCCTAGTTCAGTTCCTATGACCCACATTGAGAAGCACAAAATTGCTTTCAAGTCCAACTAAGGGGATCTGGTACCTCTGGCCTCCATGGGCACCTGCACTCATGTGCACATGCATACACACACACACACACACACACACACACACACACACACACACACGGGGGACTAGACATCGTTAATGTAATCTTGACTGTGTATATTGTATATACCTATTGGATAGTTTTTCTTGTATTAGTTATAAGTTTTTTAATTTTAGACAAAAAGAGAGGAAATGTGGTGGTATTGTGTTCGCCAAAATATTGTGTACCTTAATAAACACACACACACACACAAGGGATCAGGACCAACAGATTGAGAACTGCTGTCTATGATCATTGACAGTCATTACTGTTTAAGAAAAACCCCTTCAAACTCTAGCTTTGCTCTACAAGTTTGACAGAATTGGGTTGAATAGACATTGAACCTTATACAATAGTGGTCAAAGATTCTTTTGAAAAGAAGAGGCTAATCTGCCTAATTTCAGATTGGCTGACAACAATATGGGAATGAACAAAGATTCCTCAGAGTGTCTATATTTAGTAAAGAGATTTTCTTTAAATTTCTGTTCCCAGTGCCTCACATCTATCTGGCCTCAACCTTGGAAAGAGCTGAAGCATTTCTCCAAGAGTGACTTTCTTGTAACCTGAGGGGGTGCTAAGTAGTAATTTAATTGCTATTCTCAGTAGGAGCAGAGATCAGAGCCATTAACTGATACTAAAATAACCTTTCATTTACTCTCTTTCTTTAGCATTCTATCTTATCCACATCTGTGTTATCATGTAGCCCAAGTAAATTATAAGATCTTATATGGTTTATTGCCAAATTTACCATCATAGGCATTTAGGAAATGTTCCATCAAAAATAAATGAATGAATGGCATTTATCAAACATGGATGTTTGATAGACAAGCACTTTAGAACTCTAATATGAAACACTTGCTAGAATTATAAATTGCTAGTTCTACAATGTCTGCATTTTATTTAAAAAAAAAGGTAAGGACAATCAAAGAAATGAGTGATACTAAAGTTTCATGTGAAAGAACTCAGAGAGAGAGGGACAGATAGACAGACAGATAGAATAAAAAATGAACACAACTGCAATTTTTACTGGATAAATAAAAGAAGTCCTGGTTGAGAAGGCATACTTTTGTGAACTCATAGTAAATGAGAAGCTGCATACACAGGTAATTCTAGAAACAGAAAGCCTGGGAAGCCATTGCAGTCAAGAATGGATAGACAATGAGACCAGCATAGTTAGGGTGAGCTAAGGAACATAATAGAAGCAGTGAAGTCTGAGAAGTAATGGTGAAGAAGGTCCCAATTGTGTGAGCACTTTTTACAGAAAAACAACTTTGATTTTTCTGAACTGGAGCTGGATACCATTGGACAGTATTAAATATCATATCATTTGACATCAGTGTGAGAATACACTATTGGTGGAAAGGAATACTTATGAATCCACATTAGTCATTCCATATCAATGACAGACTCTTGGAGAGGATGATGGATACTGTTAGTGGGTATATATATACATCCGTTCTACATGAATTGACATATTTTATAGGAACTGGCATATTTTCCTGATGTGTTACTCAATAAATGGGAATGAAAGGCAACAAAAATGAAATATTCACCCTAAAGCTTGTATATGCAAACATGCATACTCATATACAGAATAGAGAGACAGACATATAAACTTGACAACTAAGGGCAAACTTATATGTCATATTTGTAAATTGTTCATGTTATAAATGATATTAGTATACAAGGCAATGTAATATCAGTGGAAATAGATTAGAATAAGATGAAGGACAGGGACTTTGGATTAATCTGAGATACATATACCCTCTGTAGTTGAGAAGAAAAAATCATTAAGTTAAACAAGCAACATTACCAAGAGATAACAGGAAAATGAAGACACTTTTGTATGAAGAATGTCAAGCAAGTATAGACTGAGCAGCAGTGAATGACAAACTATCCAAGCTATTGAAAAAACTGTAAAGACGAGATTGGCTAACTGAAGTTGGTTATGCACTAATTATGCTGACCAGAATCCTTAGTTGATAGGATGGACTTGAAATTACAATTGAATTATGTTTAACAGAAAGAAGAGGAAATGAACTAAATCATTGCAGATAGGTGTTCTGTAAAATTTACATTGACAGCTGCATTCAATGGAGACAGGGGGAACTGAGTTTGAAGCAATGGGTCTGTTACTAGGGAGTGATAATCTCGGCACTGGGCATTGATAGGAATGGTCCAAAAGAGTAAACAGTGACCAATGGAATATGAGAGTGGTTTTTGTGTCTGGAATCAAATTCCTTGAATAAGCCAGAAGATTTGGGCTGCTGTGCAGCTACAAATGATGGCAACTACCAATTATGGAAACTTGAAAAATTAAATTCATTTAGATGAGACCATAGTACATAATGGTCTAAATTTGGGAGACCAGTTGATAATCTTGCTAAACTCTAATCAAAATCATCAGTTTTTAGAGTGACTCACAAACAACACCAAAAACTAAACATAAGAATCAAACGGGGTGCTAGGGGCTTCAGAAAGAAAAGGGAATTTGCATAATAGCTATCCAGTAACTGATAAGGGTCGAACTCTACACAGAGTTAGACCACAGTTGATCACCAAAGCACTAAAAAGTATGACTGAATTATTCCTTATCCAATTTGAATACCAGAGCACCTGGCTCAGAATTCACTTTGAAATCTATTCACTGTTTTATGTGTATTTTTGACAATCTAAAGACTTGAAAGTGCAGTTACCTTAATTTCCCTTATGTTCTTGGAATTCTTTCCCTCCTTTAGTCTCATAGAGTATAAACCTTTATGGGACCCTGGTCATAGATCTGTTTCCTGTCTGCCTCTAAGCTGCCTTGCCACAAGCCAAAGCAGGTTATTTATTAATCAATGGGAACAACATATATTCACAGCATACAGAAAGAAATTCCACAGCACTTCCCCTTTTCTGTCTAATCAAAAAGTTTAATGTAGTAAAATTATATATAACAAAACAGTTATCAAGCAAGAATTACAGTTATATCTAATCTATTTTTGTTTGGCAAAATTAAAGAAAATATTCTATCATCTATCCTATATTTGTTAGTCTAAAGCTTCATATCTAATTTACGTTTTATCATAACTAAGGAAAATTATATCTAGTCTTCAACTCCATCAAAGACCCCAGAAGGATATAATATTACCTAACTAAACAGGAAGTGCATTGTAAACACTTTCCAAAACTCTAGAAATGACAGAGACATCTGGCTGCCTTTACAGTGAACCACAGTTCTTCTGCCATGTTGGGGCATCCATCTTCAGCCTACAGGCCTAGAGTCTGGCAGATATTTTAGTGAAGTAGGAAATTTGAAGGATTGTCTTGGCAAAGTTCATCAGTTGCTTCTCCCTGTGTCCTGAAGAATGTCCAGCAGATTCTTCTGTGAAGTAGGAACCTGAAGGACCATCTCATCCTGTTTTGACAAAGTTCAGTGGTGATTTTCCTATGGGCTCTGTATGTCTAGTTTATAAAACATGCTGTCAAGCAGTCCAGGCAAGAGCAGTTTTTTGCCCTAATGACCAGTGTTGCCAAGAAGATATACTTCATATGGAGTATCTTTCGATGCCCATCTTCCACCTTGAAGTAAATTGGAGCTGCCAGGAGCAGACATATATCACTGTTCATAAAAGTTTTTAAAACATTTTAAATGCCATATTCTGTAGGTCTTTGAAGTGTTTGAAGATTATCTACCTAATTGAACTATACCTATGTATACCTAGAAAACTTAACTAACATGACTATAAATTTGATTATCATAGATGGCTATTAATCTGTATTTCTTAATGATACATTACAATTTTATATGAGTTGCATAAACATAATACCTTAAGTAAGAGTAGAAATATACATACAGTATAACAAAATTGATCTTAAATTTGTATTAATAAACAAAGATCCATACCAATGTAAAGTATTTTGAGATTAACAGTTATTTTTTGGATTAAAGTAGATTCAATAATCTACCTTTTTTCTCATCATTTCTATATCATATCTCCCTTTCTTCTTTCAAAAAGAGATTGACTATGACCAATAACAATTTGTAACCAACCCCCTAAACAAAGACAAACATCCATAATCCTTTTGTGGGGGAATGTGGACATAGTTTTCCAGGCTACTTCCTGCTGATCAGGGGTGATGGCAATCTTAAGGGGGTCCTGAGAAAATTCAAGATAATGGTCAAGTCCTGGGAAGACCAACTACAACCTTTGTTGATAGATACCATCTATCAAGGTTCAGGAGGTCTCACTTAATCAAATCTGATCCATTATAACCTGAAACAAATTCACAGCCTCTTGCTTTCTGTGGAAACAAAAGCAGAGCCTCCTTTTCCAAAGCAATATATCCTTATATCCAAATTTTGAAGTGAAAATACCTTTGAAATATACATGTTGGTTTAACTTAGCAGTTTTTACCATCGAATGTCTTTCTGCAGTTAGCTCATTAACAGTCAAGAAATTTAAAGTAAATACAATATACATAATCCAGGCTCTCTGTGAATTTTCCATTTTTAGATGGCTATTCCTTTTATATTACTTTTATTGTCTCTTTAAAGACTTTATTTCTCAAAACTATTTCTTTCTTTATATAACCCCATATATTCATTTTCCTCTCTTTTCCAAGCCTACGTACATTTTTATGCACATTGTAAACCGTTTAGAGGTTTATTCCATCTGAATCCGTCTTATTGTGTATTTATAATCTTTTTCTGGTCAAGAGAGATTTTAAACTGCTAAGCTGCACAGCGGCTTTGGCTTTTGACTCCACCCTGTTCAGTTTCCTAACATGGCAGAGGTACATTTAACTCCAGCTCTGGGAGCCCTGCTCACTGCCAACTCTGAGAAGCAGTGGGTCTATGCCTCCACTAAGCAGTGTGTAGCCCAGAAACTTTTTTTTTGGTCTGTACTAGCAAAAGCTAAATCCCCCATGTAGTGCAGAGTGTGGCTCAGAGATGCCTATGTACGGCGGTGGGAATCCACCATGCTGTGCTCAAGTTCAAATGGCGAAGCATCTTTGTGCCCGCCACCCACACGAGAGACACAAACTAGGAAACTGCTCTTTGCTCCATTTTAGAACCCCTTTTTAAACCTTTCTCAGGTTTTAGATGGAAAATCTTGCCCCACATTGGAATGCCAGATGTAGACGAAACATTTCCTGTCTCATGCCCGGTATCACAGCCACGTATAAAATAATTACACAGAGGCTTATATTAATTACAAACTGTGTGGCCTATGGCTCAGACTTCTTGCTAGCTAGCTCTTTTAGGTTAACTCAACCAATTCCTATTAATCTATGTGTTACAACATGGCCATGGCGTTACCAGTCTCCTGGGATCTTGTTGCTCCTTGGGCGGTGGACTGGCATCTCTCCTGACTCTGCCTTTCTTCTCTTTGTCTCTCTGCTTGGATTCCCACCTGGCTCTGTTCTGCCTTTCCATAGGCCACAGCAGCTTCTTTATTAACCAACAGGAACAACGTATATTCACAATGTACAAAAAGACATCCCACAGCAAGCTGTAACATGGAAATGACTGGCCCTGTGCACAATAAATAGTTGTTGAACTTCTACTTCAGATTGAATGTCTCTGACTTATCAAACTTTCTGAATGTTTAAAAATGAAGCAGAACACTCATACCTACCTAATTGACTTAATTGTCAAAAAAGCAGATGAACTTCTTTAAAGGAGCTTACTTATCTATTAGTTTATTTACATGAGTGTTTGCCTGCATTTATGTATGTTAACCTCACACACGCAGTGTCCAAAGAGAACAGATGAGGGCATTAAACCATCTGGAATTGGACTAAAAGACCATTATGAGTGACCATGTGAGTGCTGGGAACCAAATCCGGGTCTTAAGCTCAAACATCAAATGTTCTTAACCACAAAATCATTTCTGTAGCTCCCATGTAGATGTAGATGGGTTATTATAACAATTAGGAAAACAGAAATACAAAGGTATCCATTTTTCTTGTTACAGTATTAAACATTAAATGCTGGATGGAGTCAACATTGGAATTAAGTCTTAAGTTTCAGGTAATTCCTTTCCATTCCATCAGCCACCCAAGGTCCTCTGTCCTTATTCATACTCACTGTATTGTTTTGGCTATACTTTACATTGGATTTCTGCCTGGTTCAGTGTTTTACCTAATATTGACTAATTTATTTGGAGTACTCTCTGCTTTTACCTATTAAATTTTAGATCTCAAATTGCACCACATGATATCAGTTAGCATCCCATCTTCAGTGGTGTCAATTACGTTATCCTATAACTCATTCTCAAGTGATCCAATACTGTGTCTTCGTCATACTTTATAGGTAATTCCTTATGTGAATGAGTCCATGTTTTCACAGTAGACTATAACTACCATGAGCTCCTTTGTTGTTTACTGTTATTACTTCCTAACCACTGAAGCTGGCCTGGTCCCTGTCACACCATGTGTTCCTGTTACATATTTGTGAGATGAGAGGCAAACATGCTTTGTATCACTTACTCCTACAACTGAGGAAAATGCCAGAAGCGGCAAATTCTCAGGCATTATATGAAGTGCTGAAGAGAGGATTCTCTCCCTGTAAGTTCATTTAAACAAGATGACTTCAAAGCCCCTGCTAATCTAAGTATTTGAGTAGAGCATCTCAGCCTAATCATTTATCCCATCTGGGTTTTGTTTCAGGACTTTGAAGTGAAAGATCTTATGTCTTTATTGCCTGTGACAAAGATGATTCTTTCAGAGTTTTCTAATAGCATAGATATAAGTAAAAAATTAAAGACAACCTACATATGTTTGTGTCCCTAATGGAATGATTTGGTGATAATCATTGCCATTTGTTTCTTTTCATTCTATTCAAATCAATGTTTTTAGCCTGCTTTCTTATTAGAGAAATTGATTCTTAGTCAATTTTAAAAGGGAAATTCCTATGACTCATTCACTGTACTTGGACTCTAACATATCAATTGCACAAAAACTCATAATTCAAATATCATGGAATATAAAATGTTAAAGTAGTAACAAAAAACTTCAGTTTCATCAGAAATACAAGCCAAATGAAGTTTGTTCTGCATAAATATATTTTCATAGGCTACATAGAGTTGTTAATATAGCATACAATTTTATAATTAATTATCTAATAGACAATGATTGCCAAGTGATATTGGAAGATTTTGAATTTTGTAATAAAAATGCTTAAATTGAATGTGTTCTAAAGAGAACAAAATCATCTTTTGAGTTTTATGTAATTTAGAAAATTTTCTAAAATATGCCTTGGAGGTCACACATGGACATCACTGGCCTATAAACCTACAGACAGCATGGTCTTCAGATCCTAGAAAATTACACATGGAGTCTAATAACAACCACATATCCTAAATTTTTATTTTTAAAAATCATTCCTTTATTTTCTTGGAAACTTTAATTGATAGTTTTAATTAACTACATCAAATATTTTAATCTTTAGTGGATTTAACCTTTCCATATTATATTTAATATTTTGTCATGGATTATGTATGTAACCTATGGAAAATTTACTAGTGTATTTCATTGTAGCTTTTTCAATATTTCAATTTCAAAGTAATTTGCCTTATAATACTCCTCCATTTTGCATGAGGTAGGATGTATAAGAGGATCCTTTAAATGAATGGTTAAAAAGCACAATTGTCCAAACAAAGGAGGCATTGATTACACACACACACACACACACACACACACACACACACACACCTTATTGTAATAGTCATATGGAGTAAGGTATCATTTGTGGCTGGAGTTTTCCTGCCTGGCCCACAGTCAGGACAAATCTCTTTCACCTGCCAGTCCCACAGCTGCTCAGACCCAACCAAGTAAACACACAGAGACTTATATTGCTTACAAACTGTATGGCCGTGGCAGGCTTCTTACTAACTGTTCTTATAGCTTAAATTAATCCATTTCTATAAATCTATACCTTGCCACATGGCTCATGGCTTACCGGCATCTTTACATGCTGCTTATCCTGGCGGTAGCTGGCAGTGACTCCCTCTGCCTTCCTGTTCTTTTTATTCTCTCTGTTAGTCCCGCCTATACTTCCTGCCTAGCCACTGGCCAATCAGTGTTTTATTAGCAACACATTTGCCATACAGAACATCCCACAGCAATCATTCTTCTGGGCTCCACATTCTGCTAACAACCTACATAAAGAACATGGAAGAAGGAAACTTGTACTCTCTTTTGCCTGCTCGCTCTCACTCTCACTGTCAAGTCCATTACTTCCCTAGCATTAAAGCCTAATTCTTTGGGATCCCAGTATATACTGAGGACGAGATGAGACATCCAGCCTTGTGGTCTGAACAACAAGTGGATTCTTGGACCCTCTGTTGGTAGAAAGCCATTGATAGAGTAGCTGGACCACAGCCTATAAGCCATTCTAATAAATCAAACACATGTACACATGCACACACACACACACACACACACACACACACACACACTCATAAAACCTTGACTAATATACCTATCAATCTTCACATGCAATTTACTTATACTGATATGTTTATATATTCCACAATATTCTTATAATTTAGGATGCAAAGAAAAGAATGTAATATAATTTTAAACATATATAAAATATTTCCAGTGTAATGATTTCTGACAGAGATCATTCTAATAGTAAAGTCTTGACAAGTCAAAGATTAACTTCATTTATCTATAAAACAATCCAAGAAACAGATGGAAAAGAAAATTAGAAAACTGCCATTTTTCATATTAATAAAAAAAGAAAATAATATTTTAAAATGTCATTTTAATCAATTATTCCCATTAAAGATCCCAAGTTACCTTTTTTTATCTTAATAGAAAGATTTATAATATATTGCCTATCATTATTAGTACTGAAATTTATTTATGTTAAAGAAAAGTTTTAAGAGTGTTTCTGTGTGTGTGTGTGTGTATGTGTGTGTGTGTGTGTGTGTGTGTGTGTGTGTGTGTGTGTTAAATCTGCCTTTTGCCTTCTATCAAAGATAACTGTAGTATATTTTATGCTATCTCTAATCATGTTCTCTAAAACAGCAGTCCATTCTAGGCAGTACCTCCACTTCTCTCAGGTCTCTACTCAATACACTATTCCAATTATGCTTTCCAAATGGGCCCTGACACTGACACTGGCACTTTCCATGATCAGCAGGTGAGTTATTTTACTTCAAAATGCCACAGTCAATTGGAGGAGAGCCTCTTGCACATAGAGAATAAGTGACTCTTTTCCTGGTGAAATGTGTTGCTGCATATCTTAAGAGCTTAAGTATAACTCAACGGCTTCTCTCTTGGTTGAATAAGCTTTGAATTTTCAGAGTTAGCTGTCAGTTATGTTTTCTAGTTGAATCTATTTGGAAGCTTAATATGCAGGGCACAGTAGAGAATAACTTCCATTGGGATCAACTCTATTAGAAGGCAGAGGGAGAATGCGAGATTGGGCAGAGGAACAAGCCTGAATGAAAAACAGACCTAACACATCCTTGATTGACTCCACTTAGCAGAGCTAGGGCCATGTTACAGGCTAAGGGTATCCCATAGAGCCAGCACTTTGTATCGCACACTGGGCACTTGTGTCCATAAAGAACATCATGTTGCTAAAAGAGACAGCTCTGATGATCAGAAATAATAGTTGACCACCAAATCCTTCCTTAAACCAACAATAAACAGTGAACTGCTGCCCATCATAGCCTCCAGATGTCAGTCCTGATGAGTGATGCATTTGAGTCATATAGAACCATTGCCTAGAAAATATTACACTTATCAGTGTACCAGAGTTAGGACATGCCACAGCCTATGAGAAATTAGGAAAAAGTAAATAATGAAAAAAAGAAAAAAAAATCCTCTCAGAATTCTCATTCCAAGTTGGACTTGGAAAGTATTTGTAGTAATTACAATCTCATTTAATAAAATGGGAGAAAAATGAAGGGCTTTATTTTTTTTCCTCATAATGAACCCAGTAACAAATTTTAGCAAAATCAAAGCATTAGCTCACATTCCCTAATCATTGCTACTTGTAACTTCTTAGTCCAGGACAATTTTAACATACGTTTAAATCAGAATATGTTCCCTTTTGTAAGATGAAGCCTGAAGCTGGTCCCCCTGTTCTTGAAGAACTGGGGCCCACAAGGACACTGTCCTGGCTGCTTCTCATTCTGTTTTCCCTGATGTGGGTACCCAAAGCTCATACACTTCTGACCACAGAAATATAATGGCAATTGTGTTTCTCTTCTCTCCAGTCAAGATTTCCTCCAAATAGTCCACTTATGTTTCTTTTGGATGCATCTCACCCTCCCCACCCCACATACTACTGTGATTATTGCCCACTCTAGGCACACTTATGTCTTTCCCCAACACTGTTTTAATGACAAACTTATCAGAACTTAAGGGTAGCTTTTATATAACACCACTAAACAGGTTACATAATTTGAAACTTTTGAGTATAAACTTCTAGAGCTTTAAAAGTATATTAACTTTCAAGTGAAGGGTATGAACATTTCTACATTTGGCAAAGTTAACTGTTGGATTGCCTATTAAAAATTACTAATCGGTACATTTGAGAAATTTCATTTTCTCTAAAACATTTATGAGAATTCTCACTTTGAGAAGCTGAAACTCAAAGACACAATACTAGCCTGAAGCACTCTCTGGAAGAAGGACTGAAATAAGATTTTCTTCACAATTCAAGAACATTCTAAGCTTAAGAACTAATAATAGTAAGGAACTAGTTGCCAGTGCATGCTGCTTGAATCAATTAAATTGGTAATGCAACCAGACTGGGGTTTAAAAGTATGCTAATATTAAATAAGTGAGTACATTTTAGTTTCAGATAAGTAAAAATATATAGGTCTTTAATAGAGTTCTATAAACAGACTGTATCTAACAGGAATTACAATAGACTAGGGTCCAGTAAGTTTTCCTTCTAAAATATGGCTTTAATTCTTGGACACTCATTTATGGTTAGATAGTTCCATATCTCCCTGAATCTGGGGGGCCATAAAATTCCTCTGACCAAGAGAATAGTTAGAAATTAGTTTGAGATTTTAAAATTCTTAGGATATACATGTTGTATGTGTGTTTGTGTGGTGATATTTTATTTGTGCTGAAATGTGATATTTTGTTTGTATGTTAATAAATAAAGTTTGCCTGGATATCAGAGGAAATAGCAAGCCATTAACACAAAAGTCAGGCAGTGATAGCACATGCCCTTAATCCAATCACTTGGCAGGCAGGGTCTCTGTGTATTCAAGGTCATGCTAGGGAACAGAGTCAAGCATGGAGACACATGCCTTTAATCCCACTACCAACCATAGAGACCTAGAGGTCTATACAGACAGACAGTAACAAGGAAGTGAGGTAGCTGGGCTAAGAGCCAATGAGAGGGCAGAAAAGCAAGGCAATAAAGGCTCAGGTTAGATAGGAAGTAGCTCACATTTTGAGCTGGTGAGGTAAGGTGGTTGGTGGCTCTCACTATTTCTCTGATGTCTAAGACATTCACCCCTATATTTGGCTCTGTGTTCTTCATTTAATAAGACTGCTTAGAAACTTATCTGCATGTGTGTAATATAAATATATGCATATGTGCAATAATAATTATAGAAGTTATGAACTTGAGAGGGAATAGAGGACATAAGAGGAGCTGGGAGCAGACAAGAAGGGGTAGAAATGATGTAACTGTAATGCATGTATGTGTGAAATTCTTTAAATTGAAAGCAGCTGGGCATGGAATGACCACAATCGAAGTTTGGGGTAGGCAGAAAACAGTAGGATTCCAGGATCTTGCTGTCTAACCAGTTCAGAGTAATCACTGACGTCCAAATTCATCAAGAGACTCTGTCTCAATAACGTAATTTGGAGAGCAATAGAAGACACCTGAAATCAACTTCTGGTTTCCACATATATATCCATGAGGACCCACCTGCGTATGTCCACACACAAACACACACCAATAATAATGATGATGATGATAATGATGATGATGATGATGATGATGATGATAAATGTCCCAGTTAACTTTAATTGTCAAACTGACACATCTTAGAGTTATTTGAGAGTCTCCAGACTGACCTATGGTCATGTCTTTGATAAATGTGTTTATTAATGATTGATTTGGGCAGCACCATCCTGGGCTGGTAGCCCTGGGCTATAAACCAAAGCTAACTAACTAAGCATGAGCCAGAGAGGGTGCTGATTAACAGTGTTCCTCCATATTCTTTGCTTCAGTTCCTGCTTAAGGTCCAGCACTAGATTCTCTCAATGAGGAAGTATAACCCGTATGATGAAATAAAGTCTTTCTTCCACAAATTGCTTCTGGTCATGCATGGTATTTATCACCACAGCATAAGTTATATTAGGACAAATAATAATCATGATTATAATGTTAGGTATGTTATGGATTACCCAAGGTCTGGGGAAACTGCTACATCCTGCGAGGGTATCTAAGGGAAAAAAAAAATCTACGTACACTATGCTCTTATGTCTGTTAACTTTATTCCCCTAAGACAAAGTTCTATCAATACAGCTACAGCTCCATCAGGCATTCAGGGCAGGAATAAATCTAGATACACCAAGCTCTTTGACCGTCTACTTTATTTCTCTGGGATGAAATCCTGTCTACATAGCTTCAGTTCTGTGCTGATACTCAGTTCCTCTTTGCCCCCTCATTTACTGTTCCCTCAAAGTTCTGCTAACAACTAAGCCCTTGTGCTTCCAGCCTCATCTTCATCCTGTTTCTTCTCCCTCTGTCTCTACTTGCTCTCTACTCCTGGCTCAAGAGTTCTGCCTGCCTTTCTTTCCCTGGCCACAGGGTTTTCTGCATCCTTGGGGAAAGTTGCTCTACCTTCCACCTTGATATGTAAAAACCTCTTTTGTTCTCAGTCAATTACTCTGGAGAGCCACTGGGCTTCCCCAGATGTGAGGGGATGGTCTGAGCTTTATTTGCACAAGAAACAAAGCTATATGTCTCCTGCCAGCTTGTCTTTGCCTAACCTTATCCAAGTACTGGCTCCAGCAGGGAAGTTAGTTACCTAAAAGTTCAGCAGATCTGAGGAGCTGAACTGTTTGCCAATTGGTCTGGGAATATTTGGGCATAGAAGAATTTCATCGCAGAAGACAGCTGAAATATTAAAAGCTGGATAACACCAAATATTCATAATAAATGGCTTGCCTTTTGGCAGCCCCTTGGCAGGTCAAAGTATAGCTTTAACACACAGCTGAATCTCTGTAATATATTCTTGTGACCTGCTACAGTATGTTATGTTGTATTGTTCCAGTTAGCAAAGACAAGCAGTAAAGCTATTTTCAGAATATGATATTAAACAATGTTTTTTCTCCTTCTAAATAATAATAGTTTTCCTATGTAGAGAAATACCTCTAAACTTAGCATTCAAGTCTAGGTGAACTGGCCCTTTTAGTATATTTTGACTGGAAGTTTCATGTCTTTACATACTAATGCACAATGTGCTACAACTGTTAGCCAGTTTAGCCTCTGATAACATATTTCTTCAAGAATTAGGCATACCATTGTGCATGTAGCTCACATTATCACATTTAGTTTAAGCCACCTATTAAACACTGGAATTGCCGGGCGTTGGTGGCACATGCCTTTAATCCCAGCACTCGGGAGGCAGAGCCAGGCGGATCTCTGTGAGTTCGAGGCCAGCCTGGGCTACCAAGTGAGCTCCAGGAAAGGCGCAAAGTTACACAGAGAAACCCTGTCTCGAAAAAAACAAAACAAAACAACAAAAAAACCCCAAAAACACTGGAATTTACATGCCCTACTGACGGTGGAACAGACTTTTAAAAAGAGTTGCTTTAGGTCTTTGTACTGGTAGAAGTTCCAAGGAAGTCACAAGGCAGCTCATCTGTAGTTTGGAGCTTAGGTCATAGCATATGAAGTCCACCTGGCATAAGAGGGTTAGAATGGTTGTTCTGCATTTTCCCACTGTTGTTAAGGTTGGGATCCAAAATTAGCAATTATTAAACATAAATAAACCTGTGTGTCTGTAGATGTAACTGACCGTCTTATTAAATAAGAAACACAGAGCCGATTCAGAGAAGAAAGCCAAGAAGTCAGAGCGATAGCTAAGAGCTGAGATTAAAAACCTTACCCTTCCTGCCGCTGCTGTCCTACCTCTCTGCAAGAGACCTCTCCGAAAGAGACCTACTTCCTGTCTGTTTGTCTTTATATAGACTTCCTGTTCTGCCTTCTCATTGGTTGTAAACCCAACCACATGACTGCCTCGTCACTGCCTGTCTGTACAGACCTCCAGGTCTTCTACGGTTGGTATTGAGATTAAAGGCGTGTGTCTCCAATGCTGGCTGTATCCTTGAACACACAGAGATCTATCTAGTTCTGCCTACCAAGTGCTGGGATTAAAGGCGTGCACCACCACCGCCCTGGCTTTCGCTATGGCTTGCTAATAGCTCTGACCCCTAGACAACTTTATTTATTAACATACAAATAAAATCACATTTCAGTACAAATAAAATACCACTATATGTGTCTGCACTCAAATGTCTCTTTTAACAATGCTATCACACTGTGATCAGAGTCACTCAGTGCTTATTTGTTTGTTTTAAATTTTTCTGGGCTAGGGATTGAGCCTAGGGCCTGGTGCATGCTAAGAAAGTGTGTCTTTGCTGAGCTACATCCTGAACCCACTTAGATGTGTTCCTTTTTCAGTAGTTGACAACTTTTACTCTATTCTGGTGTAATAAAATTTCCTTTGTCAAATCTTATTACTGAGAGAAGGACATTGACCAGAAGGCCAGTTTTTACTAGTCTATTTTATTTTCCTTCTTAAATCTTTAGGTTAGTAAAACTTTTAAGAAGAATCTTTGCGTGAAAATTGCAAGTAGCAGCAAAGCAAAAGTGTTCTATGATCCCATGAAGAGAGAATATAAAACAAGTCTGAAGGGACCCATTAGAAAATCTTAGGCAGAAAGCAAGCATGCATTCCTCTCTCAGGTCATTGATATTCTGCAGCTCAGGGCCTGTTCATGTTATACAGGAGTCCTTCATAGATTACAAGCTGTTGAGAGTGAATTCCTCAAAGACAGGGCCATGAACAGAGTTCATTATAGCCTCTAAGATTATATGTGACAAGTCACAACAGCTTGAAGAACTGACTCAATATGGAAAAAGAGAGAGGGTATTCTAGAATTTGTCACAGGGTGCCTGATTCAATATGCTATTAGCTTAAATGAAAGACACTGAAATAAGTCAAACATGGATACATTGGTAGCTTGTATCAAAAGGGTTTTTACCATCATGGTGATGTTCATCTGTTGTTCTTTCCTATGAAAAGCTTGAGGTATTTAAAACGAGCTGGAAACCAAAACTCTATTCTAACACTGTACAGAAATGACTGATTTTTTTTAAGTGTTAAGGATTTAAAGGTAAGCTGTTATGAAATCTATGATGGAATGAGAGGTTTGATTGACAACTCCCAGCAAGTAAAATTTGGAAGTGCATCTTACTGTGCTGTGTGAGCAAATCTAAAAGAAAACTGGGATTTTAAAAGATCATTGAAAACTTTTTTTAAATACATCCTTTAACTTTATTTATAATATTTCAAAATGCAAGCTCTTTTCCTGAATTGAAAATGAATGTAATATTCTCTCAATACATTTTGACAATACATAGAAATAGGCACAAATATCATACTGAAATACATATCTATATATTGTCATCAGCATAAACTTATCTAATGCACAGAGCCTGTTAATTAATTTCAAAGTGTTAGTGTGCAGATCACATACATGGTAAAAACATTTTAGAAGAAAAACACCCTGGCTACAGGTTTTACTAATTCAGTAAAAAAAAATGAGAATTTACAATCTAGTAATGGGGAAAATCTTTAGATGAAACTTTAAAATATTAATCTTTAAATAGTAAACCATTTAAATTATGTTTCACCAAGAATGCTACTTGCTAGAGGAGGTATAGAGTATAAAGAGGATCTAGTTTGGCAAGGATATGCAGTGAGTCCCAGTTCAAACATTGATATTTGACCTGTGACTGCTTGCAGAAGGATGCTTCCAAGAGTTAAAAGCACCTCCATGAAATGATCTAGCAGTGGTAGCCAGTGTCAAGACACCAAGGCCGTCAGAGTGGACGAGTGTGAGCTAAAGGAGCAGAAGGAAGCCTGGGCAGATGTGTGTCAAAAGTGCTTAGTCATATAAGGATTGCAGCTGTGTGTTGAAACTGCTTAGTCATCAAAAACTCTCAGGCAAGGTTATTTCTTAGTAAGGAGGAGGAAACATTCTGAAAGAATCTGGCATCTAGGATAAAAGAGGAGCTGGATAAATCAACTCTTACTTCAGTTTGAGACAGTACACCTTACTATCTAATATGTGTTAGAACCCGAGTTCAGAGTTCAGTCCACATACCACCACCAAACACACACACACACACACACACACACACACACACACACACACACACACACACCACTTCTCTGTCATGTAATTCATGTTATTTAAAAAGGCAAATAACATGACAACAGTGTTGGGGAGCTATTTCAAAAGAGGCCTTGCGTATCTGATGAACCGCCAGGAGGCCAGTGTGCGTGGGACAGGGAGGAAATGGGGAATGCCAGCACTGATGGACATGTGGTAGTTTGCTTAAAAAGCTCCAGTCCCTGAATTAGCTCTGAACTATACGTTTATACTAGGACTGGATCCATGGGCTACCTTCATATTCAGTTAACAACTTTCTACCTTTCTGCACATGTATGTTTTCAGGCTTTTTGAGCCCTGAATTAGAGAGATAGGTAGAAGGCTTATCGTTAAGAAAGTCAGGGAGGAGTGATAACTGATAAGGAAAGGCAGATATGGGACTGGAGACAAGAATTTCGCTCATAGAGCCTTACCCATGGTTGGCATGAAGCAGTCAGCCAATAAGCAGCAGAAAAGAGCTCTGCCTCTTTCTGTCTGCATTTCCTGTTAATTTTGTCTATGTTCGACTTTTTGAGGGGGCATGGCTTTTTTGCTTTCTTTTTTTCTTTTTCTTTTGTTTTATTTCTCTTATCCAATTTTTTTTTTCCTGATGCACCTTTCCTTTCTTTTAGATAAGGTCTCACATAGCCCAGAATGGGCTCAAAGTCACTATGCAGATGAAGATGACCTTGGATTTCCTATCTCTCTGATCCACCTCCACTCCTGACTGCTGCAATTTGTCTAAGAGGCTTGCAACATCATGCCAACTTCATCAGGTGCTGGGGATTGAACTCAGTGTTCCCTGCACTCTGGGTAAACACTCTGCCAATGAAAATACACACCTACCCAGCATTACCTGTTCTTTACAATTTCTTACTTTGAATGATAAAGAAAATAAAATGATAAAATAAAAAAATTATTCATTTCCTCTTGGAACTCAAATTGATAAAGGTATGGAAACATTAAAACTCTGAGACGACAAAAAGACCACCATCTTACACTCTCAATCACAGAGAGGAGACCAATAGGAGCTAAAATGTTTTCTAAAAAATTATGTACATTAATAATGACACTTCGTCAAATGTCAAGGATGTAAGCCCCCTCAAAAGAGAAATGATATTTAATAGTTGAACCTTTCAGTATGAAGCGTGGGAATTGGCTATCCCCTCCTAAGCCTCTCAAGAGGCAGCCAAACTTGACTTACTGTTGAAAGTGTCTAGGAAAACAACAGAAAAGTGACACACCAAAAGACATACATCCTAGAGTCCAGGAAAACAATTGAAAGTGAAATAATATGTCCCTGCCATTCAAATCCAAGTTCCCTAAAGACTGAGAAGTTCAAAAGCCAAGGAAAAAGAAATGAATGCAAAAGATTATCTGATGGCTGGGCAGGGGCCCTGAAATTATAAATACAACTGCCCTTTTTTTTAGATTACTTTAAATATAGGAAAACCTGGAGAGGTCTCTTTAAGCAGTACACACTATTTTAAGGTTTAAATAACAGTTCCTATTTAGGTGTAGCCCTAAAAATGTACCTATGTTTCAGAAAATCTTGGAAAAATAAAATTTCTGCTGTATTCTGTGTCAAATGGTACTTCTCGTTCTTCTTGTTGTTGTTTGTTTGTTTTTGCATCCTGACCAAACTTTTCCCTTCCTCCTCACCTCACAATCCCTCCTCCTTCCCCCTGCACCACACCTCCCTTCTACCCTGTCCCATCCTCTCCTCCTCCACTGTATGTCTTCAAACATAGGCTGGCCTCCCATGGATATCAGCCAGCCATGGTGTATCAAGTTGCAGTGAGAATAAGCACCTCCTCTTCCATTAAGGCTGGATAGGACAATTGGGTAGAAGGAATAGGGTCCCCAAAACAGGAGAGTCAGCCTGTGCTCCCACTGTTAGGAGTCCCACAAGAAGACCAAATTACATAACTGTAACACATATGCAAAGGGCCTAGTGAGTCCCAGCAGGATTCCCCAAGCTCTCCCTAATATTTGCTTGGGAAATCTGCTTCTATTTGCAGCAGTTGCTGGATGAAGCCTCTCTGATGGTAGTCGGGCTAGGCACCAATCAATGGGTATAGCAGAATATCTTTAGGAATCATTTCATTGACTTTTTTCCCCAGTCATATTTGGTTATGTCCTACATTTCTGGGCTATCCTGCCTCTGGTTACTGGCCCTCAGGGGTGAGCTCCCTCTCATAGTATGTGTCTCAAGCTGGACCAGTCATTGGCTGGTCATTCCCACAATTTCTGCACCACCTTTTCCCCAGCACATCTTGAAGGCAGGACACATTGTAAGTCAAAGGTTTAATGGCTGGATTGGTGTCCCAATTCCTCCACTGGAAATCTTGCCTGGTTATAGAAGATGGCTGGTTCACTCTCCATATCTCCCATTGCTAGGAGTCTTAGCTAGGGTCACCCTCATAGGTTTCCGGGAGTTTTCATTGCACTAGGTTTCTAGCTCATCCCAGAGATGCCCCTGATTCCAATTGTCTTTTCCAGTACTCTCCCTCCATCCTCTTCCCACCTGATTCCTCCTGTTTCCTCCCTACCTTTTCATCCAGAACCCTCCCTCATCTAACGGCAATGTCTATTCTACTTTCTCTTCACAGTGAGATTCATGTCTCCTCACTTGAGTCCTCTTTGTTAATTAGCTTCTCTGGGTCTGCAGTTTGTAACATGTGTACTTTATAGCTAATATCCATTTATAAGTGAGTACATACCATGTTTGTCTTTCTGAGTCTTGGTTCTCTCACTCAGGATCTTTTCTAGTTTCATCCATTTGCCAACAAATTTCATGATGTCATTGTTTTTACCAGCTGAGTAATAATCCACTGTATAAATGTACACATTTTTTTAAATCTCTTCCTTGGTTGAGGGATATCTAGGTTGTTCCCAGTTTCTAGCTATGAATATAGTTGAGCAAGTGTCCTTGTGTGTGGGGGAGCATCCTTTGGGTATGTGCCAAGGAGTGGTATAGCTGGGTCTTGAGGTAAATTGATTCCCAATTTTCTGAGAAACTGCAATATTTAAAGTATAGGAAAGAGATTTCCAGCTTCCTTTAAAGAAAGTGAATTCCCCTCCTCTCCCAGGGTAGCAACATCCCACTAACCTAATTTCCATCTCCTGAACAAATAGACTTGTGCAACTGAGTGTAAACAATATGTGTAAACAGATTCATGGACATTTATATTTTTATTCTTTAAATAATATTGTACACTTTTAAACTATATATAGACATAGATAGAGGTATAGATATATGCAATAGATATATTTACATATATGGAAACTTGATGTGATGATAAACAAGTGTGTCAATATTCGTTTTGCACATTTGTACACAAATATCAATTTATATTATATTTATTTATATTATATCAATTTGTATATCAACTTTATATTATAAAAAAGAGTTCCCATACTCTTCTTTAATTTAATAAGTACATTGTATACATTCTATTGGTCACAGAAAGCATGCTGTCTATTTGACTTTTTGCAGTATATAATACTATGTTATGAATGTTAACTGGTAATTAACTGGTAATAGTTAAATGGTAATTTCTAGTTTTAGGCTAATAGGAACAAAGATACATGTTTTAGAAAACCTAGTTACATAGATACTGCTAAAGGTGCTTCCTTAAAAACAAATGAAGCAACTTGTACCCCATTAGCGGTATCTGTTTCTATTTTGCTTTTATTTCTGTTCTATTTTTCTGTTGCTCATACATATGTATTGTCATTATTGTTATTTGAAAGAGACGTTTTGCTTGCTGTGGTCATTATATTATATAATAATATCTGCATAGGCTTATGTGGAAACCTGAAATTTTCCTAGATAAGAACAGAAGCTTCATGTTGTAGAAAAATATGAGCTAGCTAATAATGTAAGGTCCTGAAGATTCAATATTTGATGTTCTTCAGAAATGCAAGACCAATGAAGGATCTGACATAAAGAATTTCCACTAATGAGAAGAACAGATGTGTATAGAGACAGAATAGTTGGTTTTTTGGATTCCAGTATTGGGATTTACTTCTAGTTCTTGTTGGATTCTCTTTGTGAAGCCATAAAGTACATGGTTTATTGAGAATAAAAGAAATGTCGACAAAGAGAAATCAAGTACAGGACATGAAGTACTTCTTGGAGGAGATGAGAAAGAACATTGGCTAGTGAATACAGTTCAGTTGAAATCACAGTGACAACACTGATCAAACAGGTGACCACAGACGTGGCATGTCACCACTTGGCTCGAGTACAGATGACTCTTTCCAGTAGACATCTGTGTACGGACAAAGAGACTATAGGCAGCAGGATTTACTCAATACCAGATGTTCACAAGGCAGAAGGATGAAAAGACATGAGGTTAAGGTCATTTAGAATTCTTCACAGAGAAAACCTGGAGTCAGGCACAAGGATGCAGCAGGTGGACAGAAAAATGTTGTATTCTAAAACTTTAGAGAGCTTTAACAAACCTTCCACTTAGTGTTACATATCGTAACTTATAGCATAGAATGACTTGTGCTATAAGAAAAAATAAGTTAATTTTTAAATTTACAAATTAAAAAGAATCTACTGATATAACATGATATTTTGAAATAAGTATATATTATGGAAATAGCTATATTAATCAAATTAATATATAAGTCATTTCACATCTATTTTATAGAACAGTAAAATCTATGTTTTACTAGCTCTAAAAATTCAACTGACAGCAATATTGTATCCTTTGGCTAAAATCTTCTAAACTTCCTCCATTGTCTTTCCTTTTCTACTCCTCTCTACTGTGAGTCTGAGTTCTATGCCTCTGGGTTTCATATACAAGTGTGCTCATGGTGTATTAGTCTTTCTTTGCCATATATATTCCACTTAGCATAATGCTGTCCAAGTACATCAGTCATTATGCAGTAACAATGAATTCTGACAGTTGATATTAATTAAGAAACCTCATGGCTTATAATAAAGAATCTTTCTTTCCACACAGCCCTTAAATATTTTACCAAAGTTGTTTCTCTGTTTCCCCTTGTAGTCTTTTGTTGTGAAATATTATTTTAAGGTGTATTACATTTGTTTATGCTGTGGAATGTTTGTTTAATGATACAAAGATGTGTTACATTATTTTATATTACATTTGTTTAACTCTGTGAAGCTGTGTTACTTTGCCTGTATAAAGTACCTGATTGGTCTAATAAAGAACTAAATTGCCAATAGCAAGGTAGGAGAAAGGATAGGTAGGGCTGGCAGGCAGAGAGAATAAATAGGAGGAGATCTAGGAAGACAAGATCAAGGAAGGAACAAGAAAAGAAGGGACCAGCCACCTAGTCACACAGCCAGACATGGAAGAAGAAGGAAAGAAAAGATATACAGAAATAGAGAAAGGTAAAAGCCGAGAGGCAAGAGATAGATGGGATAATTTAAGAAAATCTGGCAAGAAACAAGTCCAGGCATTTATAAGCAATAATAAGTTTCCATGTGTATTTATTTGGGAGCTGAGTG